>PVKU01006414.1:0-104299 GCA_004027475.1 Anoura caudifer
GGCTGGAAAGAAGTATTCCAAGTCATGAAAGTCAAGGACCTACATCCAAGATTGCTCTATCCAGTGAAGCTGTCATTTAGAATGGAAGGGCAGATAAAGTGCTTCTCAGATAAGGTCAAGTTCAAGGAGTTCATCATCACCAAGCCCTTATTATATGAAATGTTAAAGGGACTTATCTAAGAAAAAGAAGATAAAAAATATGAGCAGTAAAAAAGACAGCAAATTCACAGATATTAACAACTACACCTAAAATAAAAGCAAACTAAGCAAACAATAGAACAGGAACAGAAACTCAGAAATGGAGATCTCATGGAAGGTTAGCAACAGGGTAGTGGGAGGAGGAGACAGGGGGAAAAGGTACAGAGAACAAGCAGCATAGGCGGTGGGTAGAAAATAGACAGGGGGAGGGCAAGAATAGTGTGGGAAAAGTAGAAGCTAAAGAACTTATGACACATGGACATGAACTAAAGGGGGGAATATGGGTGGGAGGGGGTGTGCAGGGTGGAGGGGAATGATGGGGGAGAAGTGGGACAACTCTAATAGCATAATCAATAAAATATATTAAAAAACCAGTATTACTGTCAGTTACAACTACATGGGAGTTACAGAATCCAAATGCTTACACACAGCATCATATAAAAAGCACTTAAACTATTTTAACCAATAACTTTACCGCAGAGCAAGCTTCAGACTTCTCCAAATGGTAAAGTGCTTTATAATTCTGTAACAGAAAAAATATATCTGAAAAACAGGTCTACTGAATATCCCGGCATAACTAAGCCATTCTTAAGTGTTCACAATGAAATCCTGGACATACACTGAATTATTTGATTTCTGTGGTATCATCCTCATTGAGGTAGTTTTTCTGGTCAAATTGCTGATTTCTTTATAAAAGCTATTCTGTGTTTTGCTCACTAGAGAGACTGTTTCGAACTGCTGTACAGTCTAAGTGATGATTCTGGGTTGAACTGTGTCCCCCAAAAAGGTATGTCTTAGTTCTAACCCTTTGGAATATATAAATGCCACTTTATTTGGAAATAGAGTTGTGGCAGATATAATCAGTAAGAATGAGGTCACACTCGAGTAGGGTGGGCTCTAATCCAATACTATTGATGTTATTATAAAGAGAGAAGAGAGCCTTGGCTGGTGTGGTTCAGTGGGTTGAGCGCTGGCCTGTAAACTGAAAGGTCGCCAGTTCCATTCTCAATCAGGACACATGCCTGGGTTGCAGGCCAGGTTCCCAGTTGGGGGTGTGCGAAATGCAACTCATTGATGTTTCTCTCCCTCTCTTCCCCTCTCTCTCAAAATAAATAAATAAAATCTTTAAAAAAATAAAAATAAAACAAAAAAAAGAAGAGACATGAAGACACTGACACATAAGGAGATAAGCCATGTAACAATGGAGCCAGAAATTGCAGTATTATAGCTACAAGCTAAGAAATGCCAAGGATTGGCAGCAAACTATCAAAAGCTGGGAAAAAGCAGGGAATGATTCTCCCTTACAGGTTTTAGAGGGAGCACGGGCCTTCTGAGACCTTGATCTTGGACTTCTAGCCTCAAAACTGTGAGACAACCAATTTCTAGTATTTTATGCCACCTGGTTTGTGGTGCTTTGTTACAGCAGCCTAGGAAACTCTCACAGTGAGCAATCCCATTTATGCCTAACATAACTCAGACTTTTGCGAAATTCTCCGGACAAATGCAGAAACGAGTACCCTAACGTGGAGCTGAGATGATTTGAAAGTAATAAACACCAAATAACATGTCAGTCTTTGTCTAGGAGGAGGATGTTAATAACCCACCAACTTTGTGACCTGAATTTCCGATTGTTTCTCTGGAGCTGGTGAGCTGTGTGTCTAAGGACATATCGGTAAATAAGCTTTTCTTTCACTAAGAAATGTAGTGGAATTTACCAGCACTGAAACAAACGGGCAATCTGTGGGCACTTACACACCTGGAACATTTGCATCTTCACTTCCATAGATGTCTTCCCAACCCAGCTAACGTGGCCACTGAACTTGATGTCCTGTTCTGGGCTTAGGCTCTTCCTATGCATATCTGCAAAACAGAAAATCAATCTGAGTTCAAACCGTACCCAAAATTTTCTGTGCTGTAAATGGACAATTTAAAATGCTGGTAAATTCCACTACATTTCTTTTTTTTTTTTGTCTCCCACACATAATGGCTTTTTTGATATACAAAAGAAATTTGTGTGTCTTTCTGAAAAATGTACACAATGCAAAGAATATAAAAAAGTAAAACTGGAACCATGCAAAATTCTTTCCACCCAAAGATAATTTTAATAAATATTTTGGTATATAGCATTCTAGACATTTCCAGATGCATATATATATAAAAATTCCCCCATAAAAGGAAAAGATTTTCTCTAATTTCAGTAATATCTTGTAATTAAACTGGTAGTTACAGAACATTCATGGGAATATAAAGTACAGCATAGAGAACAGAGTCAATAATATTCTAACAACTATGGATGGTAGCAGACAGGTACTGGAAATATCAGGGGGAACACTTAGTAAGTTATATAATGTCTAATCACTGGGGTGTACACCTGAAACTAATATAATATTGTATGTCAACTGCAATTGGAAAACAAAAAGTGATTTAATTTTTTTAAAAATAATATCTTGTAATAATTAAGAATTCTAAGTATGCATAGAAAATAATCATTAGTTACCAATCTTGTCCACCAGAGCTGTAACTATTGATAAAGGAGACATCTTAGTTGAATGCATCTTGGTGTGCATATAGCAAATAAGAACTGCAGGAAAAGAAAAGAGAAACAAAGGTAAAGCAAAAATATTTCTCAACATTTACAATTCATTCCCTGAAATGTATAAAAAGTCTTATCTTGCTTGCCCTGGCTGGTGTGGCTCAGGAGATTGAGCACTGGCCTGTAAAGCAAAGGATTGCCGGTTCAATTCCCAGTCAGGGCACATGCCTGGGTTGCCGGCCAGGTCCCCAGTTGGGGGCATGTGAGAGGCAACCGATGGATGTATCTCTCGCACAATGATGTCTTTCTCTCTTTCCTTCCCCCTCCCTTCCTCTCTTTCTAAAAGTAAATAAATAAAATATTTTTTAAAAAATCTTATCTTGTTTTGAAGACCCAATCCCCCACGATTCACTGGTGGTCTTATCCTAGGACCCAAGACTTTATACACTGAAAAGTTTTAGGGATCCTCTAATCTAACTGCCGGATCAGTTTTAGATCTGGTGAGGAAACTGAAGTCCAGAGCCCAGGCCCCCCCAGGTGGCTTGTCACCACTACACAGAGACATAGTACCTAAATCAGAAAAAGACCCCAGCACATAAGTCTGGCAGCATCAGACATTTTCAGAAAAGAAAAACAATCACAAAATCTCAGCTACCTATTTTCCTCCTGACTCTTTCCTAATGAAGCCATTATTTCACTCCAAGTTATTCCGCCTTCCCCATAACACCCTTGGCTCCTACACCACCCTGTGGTTATCTGCATACTTTCCATATTTTAACAAGCATTTGTATGTGCCAAGCATGGTTCTATGTACCTCACAATCATCAACTCATTGCAAGTTGTATTATACTTCTGTATTGAGTGGCTTCCCTGCTTCCTCCATGATTTATTCAAATGTGTATCCCCAACCCTCAGGACTAAGTCTGTGCGCAATATGTATTTGCTGAGTGATAATAAATCCTTCCATCCATGCACCTGCTAAAGGATGTACTGGGGGAATGAGAGGCTAAAGGAAAGAAACTCCATTTAACAGCATTTATGGCCCTGGCTGGTGTGACTCAGTGGATTGAGTGCCAGCCTGCGAACCAAAGGGTCGCCAGTTTGATTCCCAGTCAGGGCACATGCCTGGAGTGTGGGCCAGGTCCCCAGTAGGGGGAGTGTGAGAG
Source organism: Anoura caudifer (assembly GCA_004027475.1). Lineage (NCBI taxonomy): Eukaryota > Metazoa > Chordata > Mammalia > Chiroptera > Phyllostomidae > Anoura > Anoura caudifer. The sequence goes on from PVKU01006414.1 coordinate 3,898, forward strand.
GCAACCACACGCTGATGTTTCTTTTCCTCTCTTTCTCCCTCCCTTCCCCTCTGTCTAAAAATAAATAAAGAAATACATCTTTTAAAAAAAGGGTTTATGGTACCCAGAAAAGAAACTATATGCATCTGACCCATGGCAATAGTAGTGGAAATGAAGAGAACAGGAAAGATCCAAGAGGTAAGGAGAAGGGAGGCTTGACAAGGCTTGACTAAACCCAGGTTTCCAGCTGGCATGAATGAAGATGTTGCACCATTCACTGAAAAAGAGGATACAGGAAGAGGAGAAGGGGCTGTTTCAACATGTTGAATTTAAGAAACCTATAGCCCATCTGACATCCAGAACAGAGGAGGACAAATTGGTCTGGAACTCAGAAAAGCAGGCCAGGTAAAGTACCTTCCTAAGTATGCCCCATGCTGACAGCAACTAAAGCATGGGAAATAAATGAGATTATTTCTAGAGAATGTGCAGGTAACCAAAAAAAGGGAGGCAGAAGACAAAATCCCAGGAATAAGCAAGATTTAAGGGATCAATAGAGAAACAGGAGCCTACATGGGAGACTAGAAAGGAATAACCAGAGAGGCAGAAGGAAATGGCAACGAAGCCCCAGGAGAAGTCTGACCACATCAGGAGCCGCAAAGGGGCTAAGCAAGCCCCAAAAAGTACCCAGTAGACCATGCAATGAGGCGGCCAATGGAGAGCTTGGCCAGAGCAGTTCAGTGGTATGAGGAGCAGAAACCAGAACATGGCAGGCTGGGAAATAACAGGAGGTCAGGGCCCGGAGCAATGAAAGGAAATGATTTTTTTTCTACTTCTTTCCAGAGAGAATTAGAAAGGGAATTCTTTCTCCCTCACTTAGCTCTCAAGTGAGGGAGAAAGACAGTTGGAGAGTGTTATTGGGACGGGAATTTCACCTATTCTCCATTTTAAAAGAGACTTAAATATGTGACAAGGCAAGTTCCTTGAAGAAATGGAAGGAACAGAAGCAAGTAAACAGGTGAAAGACATTGGCCATCAACAGAATGTAATAAGGAAAAAACAGAGTATTGGCAGGGGAGTTTGTATATTTAGGGCCACTTGAGTAAACCAAAGTCAAATAGGTGTGTGTTTAATTTTTAAAAGGTGAATAAGAAATTTTAACGTTTATTTACTCTGGAGAAAACAAGTGGCTAGGTGTGAGCCTCACAGTGGAGTTACATCTGTATTTTTAAAGTTACTTAGAGCCTTTTTTTTTCATTTAAACCCTTTCCCAACAGTTCATTCTATAAGTAATTAGGCAGGAGCAAGCAAGGGGGCCCAGAGTAGGGTGCTGAAACCCAAGTGGGGTCAGGAGGGCATGCAGAGAGGCAACGAGAGCAATAGCTCAGCATGCTGCACCCTGAGCACAATGAGGAAGGTGACCAGGTGACCTGCAGAAGGGGACCTGGCATGGAGCAGAACCCCAGTGAGGTGAAGGGAGTCTCAATGAGGGGCTCGGGGTGGCAGAGATGAAATTGGCTACATCCAGGGGAACCGGCCAAGTACATAAATGTATCGAGGATAATGGAGCAAGCTGGAGAAGGGAATTAACAAATACGAAAAGGGAAGAAATAAGAAGGAAGCTGTGGTGTTGAATTGGAGTTATCAGCGAACCCACGGTTTCCACACAGACAGACAGATAAACACAGAGGTAAATGTGTGAGTGTATATATTCCCCAGCTCATTCAATGGAAGGGCAAGGGAATAGTCACACCCCAGCAGCAATGACCACTCCTAGCTCCCAAATCTTGGTTTCTAAATGTCATTCACAATTAAAAAGAACAAGGGCTCCTTAGAGATTCGGCTGGTTCCGGGACAAGGGCAAGGAAAGCACAAATAAACCTAGAACATCTTGCCATGCCAGAAAGACAGGAAGTGCTCAAAGAATGATGGGGGCACATAAAAAAAAGAAAGTGTTGGCTGGTGTAACTAAGTGGACTGAGTGCAGGCTGCAAACCAAAGGGTCACTAGTTAAGTTCCCAGTCAGGGCACATGCCTGGGTTGCAGGCCAGGTCCCCAGTGGGGGATGCATGAGAGGCAACCACACATTGTTGTTTCTCTCCCTCTCTCCCCTTCTCTCTAAAAATAAATAAATGTCTTTAAAAAAAAATTAAAAAACCATAGCCCTGACTGGTGTGGCTCAGTGGGTTCAGTGTTGTCCCACAATCTGAAAGGTCACCAGTTTGATTCCCAGTCAGGGCACATGTCTGGGTTGCAGCCAGGTCCCCAGTTGGGGGCATGTGAGAGGCAACTGATCAATATTTCTCTTGCACATTGATGTTTCCCTCCCTCTCCTTCTCCTTCCCTTCCCTTCTCTCTAAAAATAAATAAATAAAATCTTAAAAAAAAAAAACCACAAGGGCCAGCTTGAAGGGACTCGGACCATCTGGGACAATCTGAGCATCAGAATAGATGAAGTAATGTATTATAACCCACTCAATAAAATAGGAATCCATGAGTCCATATTGATTTTAAAGTAATAAGTTGAAAGTCTGAGGAATGGGATATTTACAAGGTCTCAAAGGACCTCCCTACAAGGTACTTATTAGTTACGAAAGGAAAAGAACTTTACAGTGAAGAAATCTGGCAGACACCCCCTTCAACAAGGAATCAAGGTTAACATCGCAGCAATGGGACAAATTAGAATTATGCACCACTTGGTAAGATGCATCCTTTCTGTGACATTCCTGCCAAAGATGCATGTCCTGAATCTAATCTTGGGGAAGCAGCAAACAAACTGAAATTGAGAGAAAGTCCACAAAAGAAGTGGCCTATAATCTTCAAAAGTGGCAAGGTCATGAAAGTCAAGGAAAGACTGAGAAACTATTCCTGACACGACAGCTAAATGCAACATGTGATTCAGAGCTGGATCCTTCTGCTATAAAGGCCCACTGGTGCGAGTTGAATGGGGTCTGAGGATTAGACAGTGTAATGTACCAGTGTTAATTTCCTGACTTTGACCATTGTATCGTGGTTATGTAGGAGAAAGTCCTTGTTTGTAGGAAATACACAGGAAAATATTTGGGGGTGATGTGCATATCAGCAACATACTCTCACATGATTTGGAGAAGAACAATTCTTTGTACTTATATGCAACTTTTAAGACTTGAAAAAATTATTGGAAAGGAGGATTAATCAGATTATAACTGTTAAATAGGAATAAAAATTTTCAGGATAAAATTATGACAATTCAGAGGTAGTAGCCCTTCTTTTTCTGTTCTTTTGTACTATCCTCATCTGTGCAAGTTAAAGAATTAAAAAATCCCTTTGTAGCCATAGGATTGAATGTACAGCTCTGAGTATCTATTCAGAAATACTAAAATAATACCAGTACCTCCTAAGCTGTCAAGATCCTCAAGAATCCTGCCAAATCTGTGAAATAAAGAAAACTGGGATTAAATGACAATCATGATGATAGCCCTGTAAAAATAACACACTTTAGGGTCATAAAAATGTTCTAAAATTAACTGTGGTGATGTTTGCACAACTCTCTGAATACACTAAATACTACAGAATTGCACACTTAAATAGGTGAATGATATGGTGTGTGAATTGTACCTCAAAGCTGCAACAGAGAAAGGAAAATAAATGAAAACAAACAACACAAATAAAAACAGTACTGTTACCTTATGGCATTCTGAACAGTCAAATATTTCTCTCGTAATTCAGGCTGACTGCCCAAAGGCAAGAGAACTTCAACATAACTGTCTTTCATTCGCCGAGGCGGCAGTTCTTCCTGTGACTTAGCCAAAAAACTATGAAGTAATTTTCTTTCCTCCATTGCTTTCACATGGTCTCTGAGAAGAAAGGATGAAAGCTTCATGAAACACAGGAGCAGGGCTACCCCACAATTTCGGTGACATAGAGGCCAGACAGGCACCATCAAAGGAGGAAAAGAGGAGGTCTGGACCCACCTCGTCTCCTCTTCCTTCCCTACTTCATACCTGCCAGTTGGTACAATTAAAATTTTCTGTTAAAATTCCTTAGATTAGTAGATAAGAAAAACATAACCAAATGAACCATATATTCACCCTCATCAAAAAGTGTATTCAGCCCTGGCTGGTATGGCTCAGTGCATTGAGCACCAGCCTGCGAACCAAAGGGTCACAGGTTTGATTCCCAGTCAGGGCACATGCCTGGGGTGCAGGCCAGGTCCCCAGCAGGGGCGTGCAAGAGGCAACCACACATTGATGTTTCTCTCTTTTTCCCTCCTTTCCCCTCTGTCTAAAAATAGATAAATAAATAAATCTTTAAAAACAAGTGTATTCAAATAATAGAATATTTGAAATCAAATTAAAAATACAGGGATGGACACAATAGTATATACACATATATGAGTTAAAGAATGACATGGCCACTGAATTACATATTCCCATGTCTCATCTTGCCAGTTCTCATACTCTCTGTGCCCCAAAGCACGCTAGCGCATGCGCTCTCTCTCCCCGACCTGTCCCTCTCCCTCCCTCACTCTCATGCTCTCTCTCTGCCTTCAATTTCAGGAAAGGGAGACAGAGGAGGAAAAATGGAGTGCATCCAAAAGAAGGCAGAGCAAAAGGTTAAGAGAAAGAGAACATGAGAAGGAGACAGAAAGGGAAGAAAAAGAAGAGACAATGAAAGTGGAAGAGGAGAGACAAGAGAACAGGAAACTAAAATGTTGACAATGTCATTAAATAAGATGTCTTTTTAAGCTTCAATTAGGAAGCATTTATTAAAGGTTTAGCCTGCAAAAAATATATCAGATAGAGGAACAAGTTAAACGGCACCAGGTAAATCCAGAATGTGGACCATTGTACAAGACAAATGGCTTGGCCCCTTTAAAGTAAAGCTCATAGGGATTTTAAAAGAGAGTTAGGGATAACCATCTGTTATTCTAGATTCAGAGGATTGAAGAGTTATAACCACTGAATGCAATATGCAATCCTACTGGATCTTCACATTTTTTTTTAAAGCTATAAAAGACATTTGAGGAGAGAAAAATTATGACTATAAATCAGTGATATACCATTAGGGAACTGCTGTCAATTTCATTATGTAACAGAATGTCTTGCTTGTTGGGAAATACGTGACTACTGATTTTATTACAAAGGAGAATATATTTCTTTATTGGAGAGGTATGCTGAAGTGTCATGATACCTATAATTGACTTAGAAATAGTTCACCCAATACATGTATATTGGCAAATCTGGGAAAATGTTAATACCATGACTTTTGGACTATAAGATGCACCACGCCCCAAATCTGGGAGGAGGGGGTGCGTCTTATAATCTGAATGTAGCTTACCTGGCTTGCTGGGGAGGAGGCGGCAGCCTATGTTATTTATGTTATTAAATATTTTACCACATTTTTTGCTTCAAATTTTTTATGCAACAACTGACGAATATGTCGGAATATTGATCTTCTCCTTGGAGTAAAAATACCTCTCAACCCACCTCCATACACAGGCCCCCCCATCCCTAGAATGAGACCATCCACTGAGCCCAGGTACAGCCTCGCATACCACTTCAGAGATGAAGGAATGAATACACAGGGGTGCATACCTCCAGTTTGTGGACGCTCCTACTATCTCCCGCAACTTATCTCGAACTGAAACAAAAATAAAGAGGTCATCCCTTGAAACAAAGAAATACGAGAACAGAATTATGGCAATTCAAGAACTATGAAAAGCGATTCACGTGCTTGAAAGCTTTCAAGATCCACGAATTTCCATGTAATACCACAAAAACACCTCAGAGAAGAGATTGGGCCTCTGCTTCCTGAAAACTTGAAACAACAATTGTCTCCTTAGTGCACAAAAGAATACCCTTGTGCCAATCACTAGGGTTTACAGAAACAAAAAAGGGTAACTCAGTGTCAGCAGGAGACCCTTGATGGTGGAGATACTAGGGACAGAATCCCCACCTACCTGCTTATAGGCAGTAGGTCAAATGACTTAGTTCAGAGACTAACAACAATATCCAAATCTGAGTATCATTCTAATTGATTTCTCTTGTTTTTTTTTTGTATAATCTTTTTCTTTTTTTAAAATTTCTGTTCAATTACAGTTGTCCCCATTATCCCTCCATTACTCTTCCCTTCCCTATCCACTCTCACCTCCCACCTTCAATCCTACCCCTCTCCCTCCAGTTCCATCCATGCCGTCATGAAGGGTAGGAATTCCTTCTCAAATACAGGTATTTACACTACTGTAATTGTTAGGAAAGCTTAAGCCAGAAAAAGAAGCAAAGACATAAATCAAGGAAAGGCAAAGAATGTGATTTAATTTCAGTTAATGCCTATTGCTCAAAAGTGGAAGAATTAATGCAAAAAAAAAATTAAGCACTTAGCTGATACTAATTACCACACACACACCATGATTCACGTGTATAGGTGAACGTGCTATATGGATAAAGAAAAAATAAATTAGATAAGCAATAATAATTCAAAACTAAAATGTAAGTCTATAGGATTTTAAATAATGTATTTAGTTCATTTTTTCCTAGCATTTAAAAATATACACTCCAGTTACAAGAAATTAATGGTCCTTCAATAACTAACTGATGAAAACCAAATATTGTTAGTTTAACATGCACTTTAACATTCATAAAAAACATTGATTTTTCTATCAAACAATTGTTATATACCATAAATTTTGTGCAATCTCTAATTAGAAATAAATCATGGAGAACTAAAAAATAACCATTCATAAATTAGTGTTATTTCTGATTCTTTCCTCCTGCATTCCTCAAATAAAAGAATAAACAGAAACTACGCCCAACAGGATATAGAGTATTGCTGCTCGATAACGTGAAATGATTGTTACGAGTTCAGTCAGCGTAAAAAGCAAGGCCACTGTTGAGGGCCAAGAAGGAAAGTAGATTTTAAATTATATGCATACATACATATTTATGTGGACCCTTTAAAGAAGCCACAATTTTAATTATAATGAAGACTCCTAAACTGATAAACATCCATAGTTTGCATATCAGATTACCAGTAGTAATCGAAATGAATTTCAAGTAAACATGGATTAAACAGGGTCCCTCTAACAAAAGTGTGCACTGGGAGCACTTAGTTGGTACAGCTGAAGCATCCGCCTCTTACTTATGCACTAGATTTCTTCTTCTTGTGCCTTCCCCTTCAGTACCTACACATGGGGAATGGAAATCAATGAACTAAAAGGGCTCAGTCCCCAAGGTTCCCAGGAACCAAAGCTCAAATTCTGAATGTGATCTCTACCCGCAGCTATCCTGGTCATTTTATAAATGAGAGGTTCATGAAAGATCTACCTTTAGTATGCCTCACTTGCCCTAAAGCAGAGGGATCAAACTCATCTTCACCAGGGGACCACATCAGCCTCGTGGTTGCCTTCAAACGGCCGGATGTCATTTCAACTCCTTAACGGTTAAGGTGTAGTTACATTTACACAGTCCTGAAATTATTTTGGCCCTTTGAAGGCAACCATGAGACTGATGTGGCCCCCCGGTGAAACTGAGTTTGACCCCCCTGCTAAAGTATCTATACACACCTCCCAAATAAAACCGGGTTTTTCACCATGTGAGCCTGAAAAGTAAACACCCATGCTTGCCTTCATGAATGTGGAAGACTCTCTGATTTTCAGGATTCTGGGGTCCTTGAGTCAGTCCTCTGCCAGGAGTAAGCAGGCCCTTGCTCACGGTGCAAAGCCTACAAAACAAGAAAAAGCACTTAGTGTAGTTTTCATGGCTTCTTTCCTGGCAACCCCAAAGACCTGCGCCTCCTCCCAAAGCACTTGGCTGTCCCCGCATCCTTAGCACAGAGTCATGCACCGAACAGCAACATTTTGGTTAACAATGAACCGCATATACAACAACAACATCCCATAGAGCCTAAGAGTGTAGTAAGCCATGCCATCCAGGTTTGTGTTAAGTTCACTCTAGGATGTTCACACAACATAATGGCCTAACAATGTATTTCTCAAAACTATCCCTGTTGTTAAGCTGCGCATGACTGTACTGTATATTGACTTGTAGGGGTCTGTACTTATTTCTCAAGTATATGCATAGTTGCATATGAGGCTACTCCATAAATCATCTCTCTAGCTAGAGTACATATTTAATTTCATTTTGCAATTACAATTTACATTCAATGTTATTTTGTATTACTTTCAGGTATACAGCATAGTGGTTAGAGGATCAGATACTTTGCACGGTGTTCCTCTTGATATTTCCAGTACCTACCTGGCAGCATACATGTGTACTGCATTGCTGCCTGTATTTCCTATGCTGTACTTACTTCCCCGTGATTACTGCTAATTTGTACTTCCCAGTCCTTTCCCCCTTATCGCCAAGTCCCCCAAAGCTCCTCCCCTCTGGCAACCATCAGTCTCAGAGCAAACATTTCTTTAGAGCAAAGACTAATTAGGTAACTATCTATAAAATAAACAAAAGATATCAACTAGGTTTAATGACTTTACTCTTACTCTTTCTACTTTATTAGCTTCAGAAGCCCAAAATCAATTTGGAAAATGAGTAAATTCATTATGAACATTAATTTTGTTTATTATCACACATTATCTCCTCAATAGATAAGATAAGCCCAATTATAGGTTAATCAACTTTGAAAACAAAATTAACCCTTTCCAGACTCAGAGTACTTATTAGACTTATGCAGAAATTTCCTAATCCCCAACAAATAAAAAAAGCTATTTATCCAAATGTGCCTACCCTATTCTCCCAAAATAAGTTATTTAAGCTGGCTTTGATTCACTATTGCTTTAAGTGTTGGCTCCTAATCATATGATATCATGGGTAACACACATATAATATTAGGCATTGACAAACTGATCTGTTGAAAGCACAGCTGAAGAAGGCAAGGCATTGAAGAGGTCACAAACTCTAAATACTGTTACTCATTCTAGCTCAAGTTACTAGTAAATTCTTACTGCCTACTGCCAGGACAAGGGATGACTACCCTCCCCTGAACAAAAAATATCCAGTCATACCTCAGTACTCGCGGGCTTCAGAACTTATCAAACCCTGAACTCTTCATATTTTGACAAGGAAAAAATGTTTCAGCACTTGGCACCTGCTCAGGACTCGTCATTCTTGCTAGAACTTGTATGAGTCACAATGCCATCCCGCAAGAAAAAATGCAACATCGTTTGGTACTTGTCCGTCTTGGCACTCATCATGAGTTCTGGAGCGGAGCAAAGTAAACCGAGGTACCACTGCACTTTTTATTGTCCGTAGAGCCCAACTTCACTTTAGATTTTCTTCTGAATTTTATACAGCATTCAAGAAAAGTCTCTCAGTAAAAATATTTGGTGAGACCTACACATAGTCCTGACATTTGTGCTGCTAGAACAAAGCCTTGTCCTCTCACTGAATCAACTAATGTCACTGAAAGAACACATAAATATGAGCACATGTGCGTGGTCACTTCAGATCCTTAGCCACCCAGTCGTCACACTAGCTGGGACGTGATCCTTGCTGGTCCACTAAGATCAGACCACTTGTTGGAGTGTTTGGGGTTTTGGTTCTGTGTTTATTCTTTAATCACATAGCTAATAAGCCTCTCTAATAAATTTTGGATTTATTTTTTCACAATAAACTATTTCTGCACTTTTATATGTGTATTAATGTGTCAGTCTTCTAACTCTTGACCTTCTAATTTGCATTTTCTCAGAACATGATCTGAATTTTTTTCTCACTATTTCATTTTATGTGTTTTCTGTAGGTTCAAATCTTTTCCTGAGGAAAACAACCCTTCATTCTGCCTTCTGAGAAACTAGCATTCTGCAACTGAATGTATCAGGTTTTAGAAAGCACACTGGGAAAAGCTAATGTTTTTCATTGCTACTATTAGCTGAGAGCAAAAAAAAAAAAAAAAATTATGCCCTAAATATATTAGCAATTATAACAGATGCAATAGATGCTCCCAATATAAGAAATGAGATGTGACTCTGAGTAGCTAAATATTTTGAATACTCATCACAAACTAACAGGAGGTATATAACCATCCCACATATTTGGGTAAATACACATATACACAAGCATTTTTGTTTTGTTACCCTAAGCAGCGGCATTTTCTGAAGAGTGATGAAAACCATCCCATCCTGCCTGAGAGGCAGTATAGTACAGAGGTTAAGAGCCTGAACATGCTGTTTGTTAGCTGTGTGACCTTGGGCAAGTTAACCTCGTAGAGCTTCAGCTTCCTCATCTGTAAAATGGGGATAAGAATAATACCTACCCCACAGGAGTGCTCTAAGGATAAAGAAATTAACACATGTTAAACCCTTAGGAGTATGCCTGATACACTTATAAGTCCTCAAAAAAAATTAGGTATTATTATTCCAGAAAGTCATCCTTCTCCAAAGTCTCCCCTAAAAGTCAAAAAGGACCAGAAATTTAGAAAGCATAAGCTAGGCACCATGACGGGCCATCTCTGAATGGCGAGTCAGCTGGAGATAGTAAAAGTTGATGAATACAAAGAAACTCTTGGGCCAAATGACTGGGAAAACTGTGGCCCTGCAGCCCTGCTCTTTGCGTACTGTCTTGATAAATTTGGAAATGTATCCCTGTAACACAACAAAGGCATAATTTGAACACTTATTAAAAATTGTTGACTACACTAATCATATATTGGTACAAGTTTCTATTATCCTGCGAACATTCAGCTTATGATAACTTTCTACTACAATTTGGCATCCTGTCTACCGATAATCTGATGAAAACTGGTACATAAAAATGATATATACTATTTCAGAAGGTTTATAGACCACCCCCTTTTGACACCCCCATAGGCCCCTATATTAAGAAATTCTGACTCAGACCAACCTCCTGAAGAACCTGAGCCCCCCCCAAATTAGATGTCTTTTCCCAGTGCCAGTCAAGTAGATAGAGCCCAGTTGTTCTGATCCCTCCCTCCCCCACCCCTACACACAGAGTTGCTCTTCACAATCTCGGCTACTTCCCTTTACATATGCAGCAGTGAGGTGGAGGGAGAGGGAGAATCATTTATCACTACCCTTTATAACTGAACCTTTCCAATGAAAGGAGACCAAGGAGCCCAACCTCTTCATTGCTAGCTTAGGGAGTCACAGATGTCACCTGAAGGTGCGAACAGAAGTATCTTGGCTCTGTTCTGGGTCCCAAGCTTAGGGAGGGTGTCTGGGAAGAGTGTTCAATACAGTAACAGGCAATACCATTCATGCTCTCCACTCTGAGGGAACGAATGCCTCTATTTACAGACTAAATAAATTCAGGTGGCTCTTTTGTGAGTAGAAAGAAAAGCTAGGAAGATTGCCCACCAGTCAAATAACCTAATCATCTCAGATACTCTGTACTCATTGACACTAAGGGAGTACCTGCTTAAGGTTCAATAGAACTCACAAGAAAGGAAGACAATGGGCATTCAGTGCAGAGAGGACTTCCAAATTGGGGGAGAAGAGATAAGAAAGGTTTCCTGGGAGAAAGTATGTGGGCAAGACTGTGGAACTTATAGACGGCCTTTCACATCGTGTCCAATGCAAGCTAAAGCCTTCTGTGGTCCTTTTAACCCAACTTTCAAACTGTCTTCAAACAGTGTAATGAAGGGTTTTTTCGTTTTTTGTTTTTTGTTGTTAAGCGCCACGAACAAGAGAGAGACACACAGAGAACCTTTCTGAACTGATAGCAAGGTCCAGAGGAACAATGAGAGAACCGGGACCCCCAAGAGAATTGATGGGGATCAGTGTCAGAACCACTATGGGCCACACCAGAGAGGCTGGAGCACCTGTAGCTGGACGATTCCAGAAACTAGAACAACAGGGAGCCCTCTGGGACGAAGCTATGAAAGAATAACTTAAATAGATGGAGTGCTCCGGTGAAGGGGTTTGGAAGAGAGCCAGACGTGCCCTGGAGTGATGGAATGATGACAAAAACAAAATAGCATCCTCCTCGTCCAAGTGACCCAATCAAAGCCCCCCACCCCTTGCTTTGCTGCTCATTAAAGCTCAAGTTCCAATCAGCACCAGGGAGTTCTGGTCATACAGTCCTGACAGCCCATTAAGTACCCTACAATCTCTGCCCACATTACAACACATTTAAGTCTGCATCCAAATAAGCCAAGCACTCAGCCCTAAAGATGCTCTGCAAAGGAACGCAAAGTACTGGAAAATTAATGTGGAACTCCAAATGCCAGCTTTCTAACAAGGGGCTACCCCCAAACCACACCCCTGATGACCAAACGGAAAGGAATTTCAGGGAACACCCAACTTCCTCCCTTAAAGTGCCGCTTCGCTTTTAATGTGCCAGAACACACCAACGTGAGGAGGGCGGTGCTCCACCCGAGGGCTGCAGGCCCGTGAGGCGCGCTCGCGGTATAGGCTGGCGCCCTTTCCCACCCGGCCTCGCTTGCTGCCCAAATGCCCACGCGTTAATCCCGCCAGCTGCCAGCCTGGACCTTCTGCCCAGGCCCGCTAACGTAGCGGAACGCAGGCGTAGATGCCCCCCAGCTACTTACCGAAGCACCGCACGCCTCATCGTGCTCTGCCACCCCGCACGGGACCAGAGACCCCCGTTCTGCGCGACTGTCGGCAGAGAGTAGAAGCAATGGAGAGTGTGACAGCGCGTGCGAGTGCCTACGCGACAGCGGAACTCCGGACAGCGGAACCAGAGTTCGCTTCCCAGACCGCACCCCGACAGCCAAGCCTCCCTCGGAGGGCCCCTCCGCCCACGCTGCTTGGGGGAGGGTCATCGCTGTCGGGGGGCGGGGCCACGCTGTGCCAGCAGCTCCGCTCATTGGCGGGAAACTGCAGTCTGTTCAGTAGAGCTGCCGACGCAATCAGCTGGTGGGGAGTGCCCGTTACTAACTAGGGGACTGGCTTAACCCCGCCATTGTTGATTAAATGCACCACTGAGCGTGGCGAAGGTGTGACCTGGGAGTCAAGTGCGTCCAGATCCTTAGAGCTTGTCTCTGTTATTCCTCTTCGCTGAAGGCCCCGTGACTTTGCCACGCCTTGGCTCCCAGTCCACGATTCTTGCCTTTAACTATCTGTTGGCATCTTCTGGGCAATTTTCCAAACTACTGATGCCTGGGCCCCACCCTCTGGAGACGCTGATTTAGTCAGTCGGGGTGTAGCAGGGGTCACAGGTGATGCTAAAGTAAGCAAAGGTTGAGAACCACGGGCCTAAAGGGAAAGAAAAAACGGCTCCTCTTCTAGTCTCGGCCTGCCCCCTAGTGTTGAAAAGTTGGAGATCTTGTCCAGCGCAGAAAAATTAAAGGCCACAGCGTTAAAGATGATTTTATCCTAGCTAGCACCTTATTCTCAACTTCATTCAACAAATAATTTTTAAAAGATTTTATTTATTCATTTCTAGAGAGAGGGGAGGGGAGGAAGAAAAGAGGGAGAGAAACATCAATCAGTTGCCTCTCGCACACCCCTAACCAGGGACCTGGCCTGCAACCCAGGCATGTGCCCTGACTGGGAATCGAACCAGCAACCTTTCGGTTCACAAGCCCAGCGCTTATCCCATTGAGCCACACCAACCAGAGTTCAACACATTCTTTTATTATTATTTTTTATTCTTTAGATTTTATTTATTTATTTTTAGAGAGAGGGTAAGGGAAGGAGAAAGAGAGGGAACCACATCAGCCAGGGCCAACAAATTCTGATTGAGCTGTTTCCAGTGTGCCAGACATTGTAGATGTTGGGGACATAACAAAGTAGATAAAAATTCCTGCCTTTAGGAGGCTTACCTTACAGGAAAGGAAAAGAAGTCAGCAAGCAAGTGAGCAAATAACATTTCAAACATGGTAAAGTGGTCTAAAGAGGAAATAAGGTAATGAGAGGGGAATCTTTGGAGAAGATGCTAATTTCCTAGGAGACAGTGTCCATATTGTGTGCTTCTTCTGATATCCCATGCTTGCCAAAAATTTGCCAATTTTAATCAAATAATGCATTCAGCTGGGATGGAGTTTTGGAGAAGTCTTGGTGAAGAGACTGGGTAGTCGCCTGGAAAGCCAGAGAAAGGAAGTGACATTTCAGAGAGTTCTTCCCTTAAAGAATGAGACTAGATTATCCAAATTGAATTTTCCAGTCTCATAACTAAATCCTTTACAAAAAAAGCTAAGAAAGTTATTCAAAACTTAACAGGGAACATGTTTATTTGCCTTTCTGTCTCACACTATCATACATACCTGGCTAACTTAAGTATGTTGTTTTAATTAAAGGCACCTGTGGAAGCTGGCCAAGTACCACTGCATCGATGGCCCAGTTGAGCATTTCCTGGAAGGAGACTTTCCTGAAAGACCTGGCAGTGTCACTATCACTACTAAGCCAGATAAAACTTGTACTGGAGGCACATAGGGCTACGCGTCCTCAGCGGAAGTAAGTTGCATAAGCAAGACATCCCTTTTTGCTACATTCTCAGATGACTCAGTTCCATTTCCTGGGGGAACTAATATGCCTGTCAGAATAGTTCTGAGCTGAGCCCCTGGTCGCTGAGAGTCACCACTTGGCTAACATGAACTCTGTCCCCGGGTAGACAGATCTCCAATTCATCTCCTCCTTGTGTCATGTTTGTTCAAGTCAAGACACACACATCATGTGCCTACTCTGTGAGAGGAAATCTGCTTGATGCTGGAGCCACAGACTGAAAATAATGGCCCCTGCCACAGAGGCGCTCATGTCTGGCTTCCTGACTCATTTCACAGATAAGCAAATCGAGGCTCTGAACTTTCTGGTTTCTTGTTCTGGTCTGTCCATGCTGTAGTACTCCCTTCATTGAGTGCCTTCCTCCCTTCACGGACTCACAGGGCCTAACTGAAATTCTGCTTCTTCTAAGAGAATTTCCTGACTCCCATAATCATTACTAACTTTTACTTTCTCTGCACTTCTATTTCACTAAGTCTGTAGCTGACAATTTATCACTGAATTATACCTTGCCTTGTATTATTTCTTTAATTATTTGAAGTATCTTTGTGGTACTCCAATGCAACCATAAGCTTCTTGAAGATGGGAGTCATCTTTTAAATTTCAAGTCTGGGTATGTAGTTCATTCTCAATATCTAGTTATGATTTAATTGACTGGATGATGGAGACCAGCTTTTGAGCGGGCAACTAATGGGGGGAGGAATGGTAGGCAACACTCCCACCTTCAAAGGATAGTTTAGTCCAGGGGTATCCAACGTGCGGCCCGTGGGCCACAGGCCACCCAGAATGGTTATGAATGCGGCCCAACACAAAATCATAAATTTACTTAAAACATATGAGATGTTTTGTGTGTGATTACATGTCACAATGTATTTAATGTGTGGCCCAAGACAACTCTTCTTCCAGTGTGGCCCAGAGATGCCAAAAGGTTGGACACCCCTGGTTTAGTCCTAACCCAGCCTTCAGAAACTAGCTGGACTGGGTTCAAAGAAACTTCCCCAAGAGCATAATATAAAAACCAAAGGGCCTATATTAGATACCATATTCACGCTCCATCCAAAAACAAACCAGCAAGCAGAGTAGAAACAGACTCATAGATACAGAGAACAGACTGACGGTGCCAGATGGGAGAGGGGATGGGAGGGATCTTGAAGGGTTTAAGTTATTGCATGGATAATGGACTAATTAAATTTAGGATGCTGTGGAGGACAGCTTTTGAGGTTGACACTTATCACAGATTAACTAAGTTGTTCTCCCATACAATAAATCACCCCTTTTCCACTCTTTTTATGGCTGAATCATATTCCATTGTATATATGCACCACTTCTTTATCAATTGCACATACTCTTTGACTCAGTATTCCAGTCTAAAAGGGTCAGGCCAGTTTCCCAGTGCGCCAGATCGCTCATGACCCCATCAGGACAGTTTTCCAACCCGCTGGACTGCCCATGACTCAGTTATCCACTGAGCCACACCCGCCAGCACGTGAATTGCACATCTTGGGCCTGACTGTACAGCTTTTGGATTGGTTTCATTTAAAAAAAAAAGCACTTTAAAAAATTAAAATAAAAAAACTATTATAATTTAATATTTCCTTCTTGTATCCCTTTCACACATATGAATAAGTTTAAATGTTCCAAACAGGGGAAACAGACACTGTTGGGGTATTCATTGGAGAAAGCTGTGTGGCTCTCTGTCTCCCATACTGGCTCACTGGATTGAAATGCCTTGTTGAGTTCACCGTGGTTCAGGTACTAGCCCTAAATATACAGGTTGATTTCTCACTTCACTAAAGTTGAGTCTATGTCCCTATCAGGCTTCACATCAACCAAAAGACTAATAAATGAGATAAGAATATCGATTTCTTACCTCGTAATGAAAGTAGGACTGCTTGGGTCCCGCAAGAAACCCAATTATAATCAGAACATATACTGATGTGCATGGCATCACTTGCATTCAGCTAAGATACATTTACTAGAAATTAAGTTCCACGAAGGCAAAGATTTTGGTCTGATTTTCTATTGCTATAATTACTATGGCGTCTATAACAACACCTGAAACAATAAAAATCTATCAAATAAATGGCATAATTAAATAAATGTTAAATAAGGAGAGGCTGCTGTATCTATCACCACAATATGCAAACACCCATCTCAAGAATCAACTACTGGAGTTCTTGCCTCAATCAGGGTATCTTGCCTCCAGTACAGGGCCAGATTGAGCAGTGCTAATTTTGGCCTCTGAGATTCTTCTTTTTCTACGTTTTTAGGACTTATCCTAGCAGACACTCTTAGTTGTCTCCCTTATCCATCTCAAAACATAAAGGGAAGGCTTCTGGGGTAGTCTCAGAAAGATGTTGCTTCCCAGACAAAAAAAATAAAGCCTCATCAGAAGAGCAATTTTTGCTACTGACCTCCCCTCCCTGCTTGGGATGCTGATGTGAGGGACATAATGCTTGGAGCTGTTGCAGCCCCGCATGTTCATGAGATGAGTTGAGGATTACTGGCAGAGTGGAAAACAGCCCAGACCATTCATTGATAGCATGGTTACTGGGAATTGCTAAACTAGTCCTGCAACTGGCTGCCTCCAGGCTTCTAATAGAGCTTTTTAAAGTTTCTATGGCTTAAGCTACTGCAATTAGGGTATTCTGATAATTGTAGTCAAAAGCATTCCTAACTGATACAATGATCTAGTCGTTATAAGATGTACCTTCTCTCTTTAGATATGTTAATACAGTCAGTCAGTAAACAGTCAAATATTGACTGGTCTGGGATATAGTTTGAATATCTCTGCTTGATTTTAAGTTCCGCTTTCAGAGGCTATCCTAATTTCACTCATTTCTAATTCCGCTGCCTGAATTATGCAACCACCCCAGCTGTGACAATACTGAGTACATCAGGTCTCCTTTCCCAGCACTCCTTTGCCTGATCTGTTACTTCTTTCAAATCCTTCCAAGTCATGCCAGGTTGCAGGCATTTCTGAACCAAAATAATCTCTTTTATCATCATGAACCGAAGTGATTTCAATGCTGATATTATCATCAACAAAAGCTATGCAATTCCATTTGTGGGAGTCTGGATATCATGTTTACTTACTCTTTATGTCATTCCAATTTTCAGAAATTAAGACAAGAGGTTTTAGGTTTTCCCTTGGTAATTACTTTCCCGATAGATATAAGATATCAGAAACAGCAGTAGTCCTGTGCTTCTGTTTGACCCATCCGTTGTTTGTTCGTCTTTTCTTGTCTTCCCTTGGATTATTTTTTTTTTATGAATCCATTTCATCTCCTCCATTGACTTACTAGCTATATCTTTTTTTAGTATACACCTTTTTTTTTTTTTGAAATATCTTATTTATTTTTAGAGAGAGGGGAAGGGAGGGAGAAAGAGAGAAAGAGACAAACACCCATGTGAGAAAAGAAACATGCCCTCATTCCCCAACTGGGGACCTGGCCTGAAACCCAGGCATGTACCCCAACTGGAAATCCAACCGGTGACCTTCTGGTTCCCAGGTTGGCACTCAATCCACTGAGCCACACCAGTGAGGGCATATAATTTCTTGTAGTACAAGTTCACTAGTGATGAATTCTCTTGGCTTTAGCGTATCTGAAATGTCTTTATTTTGCCTTCATCTTTGAAAGAATTTTCACCGAATATAAAATTCTAGGTTGACAGTGTTTTACTTTCCATGCTTTAAAAATGTTGTTCCACCATCTTCTGGTTTGCATTGTTTTTAATGAGAAACCAATTATCAGTCTCATCTTTAAGATTTTTCTCTTTATCACTGGTAATCAGAAATTTGATTCTACAGTGCCTCGGTGTGGTTTTCTTTATGTTTATGCTGCTTGGGGTTCCCTGGAGTTCTTAAATATTTTCATTTATAGTTTTCAATGAATTTGGAACGTTCTGAAATTGAGTTAAAAAATTGCAAGATTGTAAATCATGTTTCATTGCTATATATTGCTGAAGGTAAATGAAGAATGCTTAACCACTACGCACAACCATTTATCAGCTTTTTGTTTTTAACCATGGCTCCAGAGCCCAAGCACTGAAAGAAAGTTTGGGAAATTGTTCTATCTGCTGTCCTTCCCAGATTCTAAGCACTATAATGGCATAATTTCCCTCTATCTGGTATCACTGTAAAATACCTGTTAAAATAAAAAGACCTCTGGTCGAGATGGAGGCGTAGGTAAACACGGCTCACCTCCTCACACAACCGGCAAAAATTACAACTAAATTATAAAACAACTACCACCCAGAATCATCAGAAAATCAAGCTGTATGAAAGTCTGACAACCAAGGAATTAAAGAAGTCACAGTCATCCAGGCAGGTTGGACAAGCAGAGATGTGGAGACCTGTGGAGATGCCCAGAGATGTGGAGATGCAGAATGGGTGGTCCCACACCCACATGTGGACAATAAAAATTGAGAGGGATACCTCAGGAGCGAGAGATCCCAGCCCCAGGCCAGACCACTGAACCCAAGTTTCTAGTGCCAGGAAGATGGGTCTCCATAACTTCTGGCTGTAAAAACCAGTGGGGATTGGGATGGCAGAAGAAACTGCAGGATTCTCTTCTTCCAAATAGGACCACACAAAGACACATCATAAGTAAAATGCCAAGTGTTAAAGATAAAGAGAGAATCTTAAAAGCAGCAAGAGAAAAGCAGATAATTACCTACAAAGGAGTTCCCATAAGACCATCAGCTGATTTCTCAAAAGAAACTTTGCAGGCTAGAAGGGATTGGCAAGAAGTATTCAAAGTGATGAAAAGCAAGGACCTACAACCTAGATTACTCTACCCAGCAAAGCTATCATTTAAAATGGAAGGGCAGATAAAGTGCTTCCCAGACAAGGTCAAGTTAAAGGAGTTCATCATCACCAAACCATTATTACACGAAATGTTAAAGGGACTTATTTAAGAAAAAGAAGATCAAAACTATGAACAATAAAATGGTAATAAATTCACAACTACCAATAGTTGAATCTTAAAAAAAAAAAAAGAGTAAGAAAACCACCAGAACAGGAACAGAATCATAGGTATGGAGATCATTTAGAAGGTTATCAGCTGGGAGGAGGGAGGGGAGAATGGGGAAAAAGGTGCAGGGATTAAGAAGCATAATTGATAGGTACAAAATAGACAAAGGGAGGTTAAGAACAGCATAGGAAATGGAGAAGCCAAAGAACCTATATGCGTGACCCATGGACATGAACTAATGGGGTGATTTCTGGAGGGAATAGGGGGTGCTTGGTGGAGGGGGGCAAATTGGGACAACTAATAGCATAATCAATAAGATATGTTTTAAAAAGAATAAAAAAGTTGTGTTCTGATTAATATGATCTACATAATGGCCTTTTCAACATTTTCTCCAACTTTTACTAACTCTGGGTGTTGTTTACAGCTGCATGTTAATCAGGTCACAGATGAGGCTCACTTCTACAGTGAGTCAGGGTTGCAAGTAATTTATCCTAGGTGATGTGTCCTGGACCAATCTTATCCACCTGCTGGCTAGCCAGGCAGACAAAACATGGGTGGAGTGCAATAGGCGTTGCAATACTGAGTACCCAGCCTCTGTGATGATGCCTACTTCTGTGACCACTAGGGCAGGCTTCCTTGGTTGGAAGGCACTAACAGAATCATTGCACATTTATTATTCAGGAGGAAGGTCAAAGTTTCATGACAAAGGTCAGAATGATCATGTGTGAGGGCAGGATAAAAACAGGTTTAGGGACAAATCCTTCTCTCTCTCCACTGAACCATTCACAGTGATTCCTCCTGATCCAAGAATTATTATAATCCTTATAGCACCAGCTAGACAGAAAGGAATGAGCATTTAGAGGGTACTCGCTATATTCTAGGCACTCTACAAGGGACTTTACAACATCATTTAATACTCAGAACCCTAGGAGGAGGAAACTATTAACTCCATTTTACAGATAAACACTCTGAGATTCAAAACCCTGTCCCAAATCACAGTTGAAAACTGGCAGTGCTAGGATTTGTATCTAGCTCTGCCTGGCCTCAAACATCCCTGCTTTTTCTGCTGCATAGTGCACTCGACTCCACCAACCAAAAAGTACTAAGTCAACTACGCTTAGCCTCCATGCCAACAGGATGGCATTGTCCAAGTCTCTTGTTTGGATGAGAAAACCCCTCTTTCCTGTCAGATGATGAATGTGTACATTATCTATGAGGGAAGAACATAAATGGAGAGCAGCGGACCATCTTCAAAGTACTGGGGTAACACTTATCTCGGAAAGAGTCATGGTGTTGGGATGCCCCAGATTCACTGACTACACGTCCAGAGAGGAGTCCTCCACGCCCAGAAAGTCCTATGGCCTCTGGAATTCTTCTGGGAAGGAGTCCGGATCAGGCTAGCTTCCTGCATCCTTTTAGGGCAGCAGGGATCTCTTAGCAAGTTGATTGTTTCCTTGTCTCAGGCAGTAGGCATTCCTGATCCACAGTCCATAGTCCTACTTCTCAGTCCCATTCTTGGTATAGGGGGCAAGGATGCAGGACACAAAAGGAAGACTTAGGAAAGAGCAACATATCAGGGATGCTGGGATCATCAAGAACAAGCATCTGGTTGTAATTAAACTAGGTGTGTGCTCGAGAAACTCAATTTGGGTAAAGCGGATCAAATGTGTTGAATATTTACAGTTTTTGTGGGGGCTTTTTTGCCTAAGCTCCAGCCTTAGGACAGGATATGGTAAAAATTGTTTTTAAACTTTCCATTTTTGCCAGAAGATCTATGAGGGCCATAATTACACAGTGCTATAATAAAAGATCTCCTGCCCAAGAGTCAGGAGACCTTAATTGTATTTCTGACTCTCCTACTTTCTAGCTTTGAGACCTTGGGCAAGTGCTTTACCTTCTCTGGGCTTCAGTTTCCTTAGATGAAGAATTTGGACTAGGAAATCTCTAACATCCCATACTTCTATATTGACAGAAATCTCAACAATACAGATTGGAGGGCTTCAAAGGGGAAAAAATCTGTATTCTTCCAGATTATATTTATCCAGGCCAGCTTTACTTAAATGGCTGATTTCACTCTCAGTTTTCCCCCAAAGCTCTGAATGGAACTGTATTAGTTACCTCTTTTTTAGTATAACAACAAATATCTTTTCAATTTAATAGAACGTAGATGACACAGTGGGACAGCTATAAAAATAAGAAATAATACATGGTAATTAAGACTAAATGAAATCACAGTTGTAAAATGCCAAACAAGGCATACCACTCACAGTAGGCACTAAGAAATGCTAGTCAGTCCTAGCTGGTGTGGCTCAGTGGATTGAGCCCTGGCCTGCAAACCAAAAGGTCTACAGTTTGATTCCCACTCAGGTCACATGCCTGGGTTCTGGGCCCCCAGTAGGGGGCACACAAGAGGCAACTACACATTGATGTTTCTCTCCCTCTTTTTCTCCCTCCCTTCCCCTCTGTCTAAAAATAAATAAATAAAATCTTTTTTTTTTTTTTAAGGGAACTGGCAACCCTTTGGTTCACAAACCAGCACTCAATCCACTGAGCCACACCAGCAGGACAATAAATTTTTTTTTTTTAAAGACCTTAATGACTTCTGGCCAAGATGGAGGCGTAGGTGGGGACACTGTGCCTCCTCTCACAACCAAGATTAAGGACAACAAAAATATAGAACCAAAAAAAACAACCAGAACAGATAGAAAATTGAATTGTACAGAAGTCAGACAACAATTCACCGAGACTGGTAAGAGGGGTGGAATCAGCGGCCGGCGGAGAGGGGTCATGGCAGGAAAAGGCAGTGGCTGGTGGTCCCGGACAAACAGGCAGCACTTACCGAGCATGGGGAGGCAACGAGCAGACCAAGTAAGGGGCACAAGGTGGCTGACCGTGGTCACACATTCACGCACAGATAAACCAGGCAGAAACTGGCAGCAGGACAGACTGTGCAGCACAGGGCCCCGGTGCCTGGAGGTGGAGCCTAGAGGTACTGATTGAAAACACTTGTGGGGATTGAAGTGCTGGGAGAGAATCCCAGCCTCACAGGAGAGTTTCTGGAGAGACCCACAGGATCCTAGAATGTGCAAAGGCCCACCCATACAGAAATCAGCACCAGAAGGGCCCAGTTTGCTTGGGGAAAGCGGTGCAGGGGACTGGAATCCGAGAGAGAGCGGAGCAAGCGCCACTGTTCCCTCTCACACCCCACCCCCACATACAGCGTCACAACTCTGCAACTGGCTTGCCCCATCCTGATGAACACCTAAGGTTCCGCCCCTCACTATGTAACAGCCACAACCAGACAAAAACAAACAAAAAAAAAAAAAAAAAAAAAACCAAGGATGGCTCAAAAGGGAGAACAGCCCGGGGCCCTGGAGCTAATTCATCTGAGCGACCAGGAGGTGGTCAACCTATCAGATGCAGAGCTCATAGCACTGGTAGCTAACCTATCAAAAGCAGTTCAAAGCTCTGGTGATTAGGAAGCTCACAGAATTGGTTGATTTTGGTTGCAAATTAGAGGAACAAATGGAGTCTACAATAAGTGAAATGAAGAAAATGCACAGGGAACCAATAGTGATGGGAAGAAAATTGGGACTCAAATCAATGGAGTGGACCAGAAGGAAGAAAAACAACCAAACAGAAAACAAGGAAGAGACAAGAATTCAAAAAACTAAGGAGAGGCTTAGGAACCTCCAGGACATCTTTAAATGTCCCAACATCCAAATTATAGGGGTACCAGAAGGGGAAGAGGAAGAGCAACAAGTGGAAAACTTATTTGAACAAATAATAAAGGAGAACTTCCCCAATCTGGCAAAGGAAATAGACTACCAGGAAGTCCAGGAAGCTCAGAGAGTCCCAAAGAAGTTGGACTCAAGGAGGAACACACCAAGGCACATCATAATTACATTAGCCAAGATTAAAATGAAGGAGAGAATTCTAGAAGCAGCAAGGGATAAGGGCACAGTCACCTACAAAGGAGTTCCCATCAGACTGTCAGCTCATTTCTCAAAAGAGACCTTCCAGGCAAGAAGGGGCTGGAAAGAAGTATTCCAAGTCATGAAAGTCAAGGACCTACATCCAAGATTGCTTTATCCAGCGAAGCTGTCATTTAGAATGGAAGGGCAGATAAAGTGCTTGCCAGATAAGGTCAAGTTAAAGGAGTTCATCATCACCAAGCTCTTATTATATGAAATGTTAAAGGGACTTATCTAAGAAAAAGAAGATAAAAAATATGAGCAGTAAAAAAGACAGCAAATTCACAGATATTAACATCCATACCTAAAACAAAAGCAAACTAAGCAAACAAGTAGAACAGGAGCAGAATCACAGAAATGGAGATCACATGGAAGGTTAGCAACAGGGGAGTGGGAGGAGGAGAGAGGGGGAAAAGGTACAGAGAATAAGTAGCATAGACAGTAGGTAGAAAATAAATAGGGAGAGGGCAAGAATAGTGTGGGAAATGTAGAAGCTAAAGAACTTATGACACATGGACATGAACTAAAGGGGGAGTGTGGGTAGGAGGGGGTGTGCAGGGTGGAGGGGAATGATGAGGAAAAATGGGACAACTGTAATAGCATAATCAATAAAATATATTTTAAAAAGAAAAAGAACTGTGGTATATACATACAATGGAATATTACTCAGCCTTGAAAAAGAAAATTTATGTCATAGGCCACAACATGGATAAATCTTGATGACATTATACTAAGTGAAATGAGCCATTCATAGAAAGACACTGTATGATTCTACTTATATGAGGTAACTAAGGTATATACTCAAACTGATAGAGACAGAAAGTGGAATGAGTGGTGGTTACCAGGGGCTAAGGGAGTAGGAAATGGGAAGTGGTTCAATACGTACATATACAGAGTTTCAGTTTTGCAAGTTCTAAAAATTTGTTACACAATAACATGTATTTACTTAACAGTAGTATACACTTACAAATGGTGAAAGTGGTAAATTTTATGTTATGTGGGGTTTTTCACCAAAAAAAGATTATATCTTGCTAACAGACTCATTCCTGGCTTCATGAAGTAAATGGCCATACCGGGTAAGCCAAGGTGACAAGGAATTGCAGGTCAGCTTCCAAAAACAAAGGACAGCCCTGGCTGGTGTGGCTCAGTGGACCGAGTGCCAACCTGCAAAGAAAAAGGTCATCAGTTCAGTTCCCAGTCACGGCACATGCCTGGGTTCCAGGCCAGGGCCCTATTTGGGTGCCTGCAAGAGGCAACTGATTGATGTTTCTCATGCACATCAATGTTTCTCTCCCTGTGTTTCTCCCTCCCTTCCCATCTCTCTAAAAAGAAATAAATAAAATCTTTAAAAAAATAAAAATAAAAACAAGGGATAGCCTCAACTGACAGCAAGAAGCCAAGGCCCTCAGTCAAGGAAATGAATTCTGCTAATGCCCACTGCCTGAGCTTGCAAGTGGATTCTTCCTTTGTCACACTCCCAAGTGAGAATGCAGCCTGCCTGACACCTTGGGCAGAGGACCCAGTGAAGCCACGCCTGGATCCCCATCTACAGAAAGCACACAAGAATAGATGTATGTAAGTTAAGCTTCTTGATCTGCATTAATTTATGTGACAACAAATAATTAATACAGAAGAGATGTTATAAGACAACTGTTACCAAAGTAAAGGGGTTTGTTCACCTGCGTGCACCATAGCCCAGTCGAACACAAACAGGAGTTTGCAACAAAGAAAGTAAAGGGTTTATTAGTTAAGGCAATGGCACCAAGCCTGGAATCATAGGTGAGGTTGTTGCTCTAAGACTGAGGTCCCGGATGGCTTCTGGGGAAAAATTAATTATGGTGATGAAGAGAATTAGGGTCATGGTCTGTACCGACTGGTCAGTGGTAGGGCTGGGAGTAGGTAGTTGATCAGTGCATCTGGTCCTGATGCAGCCATGGGTCACTTCTTCTGGTTTCACCACTCTTCTGGGCCTGGAGCTGAAACACAACTAAGGCCTAAATGTTCTCTCTATTTTGACTACAACTGTGTGTCTGTGTTCAACCGACCTGTTCCTAAAAGAATTTGATGCCAACCAGAATCTCATTGCCCTGCGGGCTTAATGCTTAAGGGAGTGGATGTTCGAGGGAAAAGGAGGTGGGTGAGTCAGGGAGCCGGATGAGGCCAGTTTGAAACAAGAGGAAAGAAAGGAGAAAAGGTCATACTAAGGAAATGAAGTTTCTGCACTGTTACACAACCTGCTTTCAAATAACTGCCTCACTGTTGGGAACCTTGCAATAAAACGTGTTCATCACAGAGAGCAATGACCCTTGAGTCAACAACACCAATCTGAACTCATAAACATTCATAGCCTTGGAATATGACCATGTCTTTGTCTAAAAATCACTCAGCCTTGCCTTGAGCAGTGTGGCTCAATGGGTTGGGCATCATCCCACAAACCAAGGTTCCCAGTTCAATTCCCAGTCAGGCACACGCCCGAGTTACGGAACAGGCCCCAAGCTGGGATCGTACTAGAGGCAACTGATCAATGTTTCTCTCCTTTTCTTTCCCCTTCTCTTCCCCTCTCTCTAAAAATAAACACATAAAATCTTTTCAAACAAATAAAAATCACTCAGCCTCTACATCTGGTTTCCAGGGGGCAATCTCTGTGGTTGCTTCTTGTATGTGTCCTCACCAGGGATGGGAACCCACAACCCTGGCGCATGGGGAAAACACTCTAACCAACTGAGCTACCCAGCCAAGGCAGGGAATCAATGATATTTTAAAAGATCATTGAGAAAAACATTTCATAAACTCCCATGACCTCTCCAGAGGGCGGGAACCATAACATAGAAGTTACTTTTGCTTTCTTTTCTACATATGGGATAATCCTAGTAAAGGCAGGAAATCACCAGCTCAATGTTTCCGGGTGAGGTCATTTGGTGGTAGTTCAACCTCTCATTTTACTTACTGAAAACACAGCAGGCTCCCTTTATGCTTCCTCTTCCACTCTTCTAGAAACCCTGGCAGGGCAGCCCAAGCAAGACCCTCAGGAGGGTCTGTCTGAGAAGATGGGTTGTAAAAGAAAAACTCTAGCTGAAAGAAGTTTGAATACTTTTTCCGGTGAGTACAACAGAAATAACTACATCCTAATCCAAATCGTCTCAAACATTTTGCTTTCAGGACATTTAAAAAGTGTTGAATGCAAAAATGCTTATCTTCAAAAAGTTCAGAAAACATAAGAATACACAGGCACACATTCCTTTAGTGGCCAGAGCAACAATGTCGTCAGACATCCTGTAAATTTACAGTTACTTCAAAATAAAAAAAAAAAAATTTAAAGGGAATAGAAGTACAGAAGATGGAGCAAGTAGGGATTACAACTCTCAACAGCAATGGAATTCAGAAGATAGTCAGATGTCATCAATAAGTCCAACTTCAAATTCTATATGCAGTGAAATAAATCCTTCAAAAATTTTAAGGATTAAAGATATATTTGAGCAAGCAAAACAGAAAATTTTACAAAAGCAGACGTTCCATAAAGAAAATTTTGATGTGTGCACCTGAAGTAGGAGTGTTCCCACAAGGAAGAACTAAGATTTAAGAAGGGGGGAAAAGTATTAAAGAAAACACTCTGTCAACTTTAGAAATGACAAGTACCGTATAGGAGAAATAAACTACTGTGAAATCCACATATCTTCTTAGGAAATTCTCGAAAACAAATGCATATGCAAACACCCATTTCTTCAGTCATATGAATGATGACTTAACCACACATGAATTTGCTTCTGAAAAATTCCAGCAAGGTTTTAAAAGGCAAACGAAGTCTTACAATGATTACAAAACTAATTTTGACACAGACTCCCAGAAAGGATTTTGGAATCAGTTTCCCAGACCACACTTTTAGAACCGCTGCTCTAATCTCCCCATTGCCCAAGGCCAAGTTTCCCGAGTCGCGCCCCAAGGGGAACCCCTCCTCCTTTTGCTAAGGTTACCAGGGACGCCTAGATTCCGAGGTCGGGCTTTCGGGAAGGCTCGTTGAAACGCCGCTAGAGGGCGCCGCTAGAGAACCGGTCGCACAGGTCGCCACCAGCGCCCGCACCCGCGCCTGCGCCAGAGGGGTTCACAGGCGAGCCAGGAGAGAGGGCGGTGCCAGGAAGGAGGAGGGCGGTCGCAGCCTCATTGGACAAGGTGCCACCGCCTCACCGCCCGGGGCGGTGCTTCTCCAAAGTAAAAAAAGCCGGTAGCGGACGGCCGGAACGGTCAGACCATCTCATTCTCATCTGGTCAAGTGTTTCTGCTGCTCACCGAAGCTCCCCGGGTCATGGTGCCCGCCTGACTGAGAAGAGGAAGCTCCCGGGAAACGAATGAAGAACCACTTTCTCCTGTTGTTCAAGTACAGGGGCCTGGTCCGCAAAGGGAAGAGAAGCAAAAGACGAAAATGGCTAAATTCGTGATCCGCCCGGCCACCGCCACTGACTGCAGTGACATCCTGCGGCTGATCAAGGTAGCGGGAGGCGCTGGCTCTTCCCGGGGCGCGGCGCGGGGTGGGAAGGGGGCGGCTGCGTTTCGTCCCGGGCCGAGTCCTTGGCTGTCAGGTTCCCCTTTCTCCACCCGCCTCCCCCGATCCCCGCGGTGCCGCCGCTCGGGGATTCCGGGAATAAATCACCGCCCCGCCCCGCCCACCCCATTCCCGTACGGCGCGCCGGAACCTCAGTGTTTCTGACTCTTACCTTTTGTCCTATGTGCATCGCCTCAGGAACTGGCTAAATATGAATACATGGAAGAGCAAGTAATATTAACTGAAAAAGGTAACAGTGGCGGGGCTGGGGGGAAGAGCCTCGGGTGTCTGTCACCTTCACGGAGGCCAACACTGGCTGTCCCTGCTGCCCTTTCTTGCAGATCTACAGGAAGATGGTTTCGGAGAGCACCCCTTCTACCACTGCCTGGTGGCAGAAGTATCCAAGGAGCACAGCACTCCGGAAGGTAATCGCCCTCCCCATCCAGAAAGTGCTAGTGTGTTGTGTACACGTAGTGTATGGCCTGTAGAAGCACTTACGACACAGGTCTAAGTTACCGAGAAGTCGGCCAGAAATAATAGGCAGCCAGTGTTCGAACTAATGAGGAAATAAAATAGATGTGCTGCACTTACCAGGGCAGGTAAAGAGAGCTGTTTGAGTAAGTACCACAGTGCCGTCGTGACCCAGAAAAACTTGAGCTGTTTAAAAGTAAGTATCAGAGTGCGGTGGAGACCCGGAAGACTTAGGTAGGTCATTTGTTGTGATTCAGTTTCATGAATGGTTCCTGTTTGACCCTATCGTAACCTCTCTTTGTGGTTAATTGTGTTCAATCACGTTTGTTTTAATTTGTCCCAATCTTCAGGTTACAGCCTCTAGCTTCGCCATGTACATGGCCGGGCGGGGAGGTAACTAAAAGATCCTTTACACAATAAAGTAGATGATCATGATAAAAAATGAGGTAAGGCCCTATTATCACACACTTAAAACACGGTAGATCAGAAACTGTATTCTCCTCACTTCCTGTGTTTGCAAAGGACTGTAACATGGCAACAAAGTTTAATTGGAAATCTTTGCCTCTATTTGGAATTATAGACACCAAATACAATGGAGTCTGATTATTTTATTCTTTTTGCTGGTCTGTTAACTGGTCAGAAGACAAAACTAAAAGGGGAAGTTATTTGGGTGGGTGCTTAAGTGTTTTTTTCTGAAGTTTGTTTCCCAAGCTAGAGAAAATGAGCAGAAGACAAGAAAATAGAAGGGATGAAGTATTTTTTAGAGACAATGTGGATATTTCTCTATACCTCTGCTTCTTCTGGCTTAAAAACTGGGGAGAGCAAATTGAAAATCTTTTCATTGGAAGGCAAGCTCTGAAATTAAACTTTGCACTTTTGGCCTAATGTCCTGACCTTAAGGAAGCAGAGTTTCTGAACTACAAACATCTACTATGCTGAATTGCTGCATAAGCCTTATTCCCAACTCCGCATACCACTATATCAATAGGATGTGAAAAATGTGTGGATTTAGTTTAAGATCACAGCATTTTGGCTCTGACAAGCAGTGAAAGCATTCTCGCTAATACATGCATGTGTATTTTCTAAAACCTATGATGCACTTTGGATTTTGCAGCTGCAGCTTTCATGAATGCATTTCGCCTATAGCTCATGTGATACTCTGATTACAGGACACAGCATTGTTGGTTTCGCCATGTACTATTTTACCTATGACCCATGGATTGGCAAACTCTTGTATCTTGAGGACTTCTTCGTAATGAGTGATTATAGAGGTATGGTTGAATTCAGGAGGGTGGCTCTAAGGAGAAATCAGGGCTTGCAGTCCTTCAAGTGACTTTTTAAAAGTGCAACCGGTCTTTCTTTTAGGCTTTGGGATAGGATCAGAGATTCTGAAGAATCTAAGCCAGGTATGTTTTGATTTTTCATTTCTGAATCGGTTAGGGTTACTGGATTATTTTAATGACTGAATCAAAACTGGGTCCTGGAAAGCAGATGAAGTGTCACCGAGTCTGTGTTTTACTCTCCCCTGTATATGACAGGTGGCGATGAAATGTCGCTGCAGCAGCATGCACTTCCTGGTAGCCGAATGGAATGAACCATCTATCAACTTCTACAAAAAAAGAGGTGCTTCTGACCTGTCCAGCGAAGAGGGATGGAGACTCTTCAAGATCGACAAAGAGTACTTGCTAAAGATGGCAGCAGAGGAGTGAGCGGTGCTGGTGCAGACTACACCTTCCATTCTATTTTAGAAAAAGTTCTTGACTTATCTTGCTTCCTATCATGTTTGTAGTGAAATAATAGAATGAGCACCCATTCCAAAGCTTTATTACCAGTGGCGTTGTTGCATGTTTGAAATGTGGTCTCTTTAAAATGGCAATGTAGTTTGGAGTCAGATTTACCCTCAAACATCTTTCAATAAACAACAAGGTGGTGTGATCTTAATGTATATGAAAAAAACTTCATTCTTGTGAGTCATTTAAATGTGTACAATGTACACACTGGTACTTAGAGTTTCTGTTTTGATTCTTTTTTAATAAACTACTCTTTGATTTCATCATTTGGTGTATGCATTTTTACTTATCCTCTATTTCTGAACACAGTTTTCTAGTTGTTGAGTGCAAAATAAAAATGGCCAAGAAACATAACCTAAAACCCTTGTAATTGCTTAAACAAATCTGGAAAGAAGCCACTTGAATTCCAAGGTTTTATATGTAGCAACACCTATAAGATAACTTTATATTGATGACACTCTACATTTCACCTGTGCAAGTTTCAAGAGCTTAGAAACTGATGCCCACCCTAATAAATAAGCCCATTTGTTAACACAAGTAAGGAGTCGGAGGTGGGAGGGATTCTGAAACATCGGGGGCAAAAAACATCTTGCCCACAAGAATCTCATCCTTCATAAAATACTATTCAGAAGGAAAATGACCACTTTGCTAATAGGGCAGGAACAAAAATGCCACATTTTTACAGGACATTTGCAAACAGGCTAGAGTTGGGCACAGGTATCAATAAGGGAAATGAGCACCCTCATTACAGTGATCTAAATTACTATACCTACTAATTACCACAATAAGGAAAATGGTAGTTGATAAGAACCACTGTACTGATTTCCAAGATGAATGTCTTCCCTAAAGATGTTGACAGACCTGGAAAACAATACTCCCATCTTTCTGTGTTCTCCAGGGAATAAATACTGGGCTCAGTGGAAGGGGGAACTTGCCGAGCATCCCTTTGTTTCAGTGTGTGTTATGGCCTCCTAAGTGAGAAGGCAGCCATATAAACAAGTGTGATCCTGGACTGAATTTAATACACAGGAGATCTGGGATATACCGGTGGCTCAGACAGCCTGCCATTGAAACAGGCTTACAGCATCCATTCTCAACCAGGCTCCTACCGGGTGGCGAGTAACCAGGAGAGAGACGCTGGCTAACCAACATAAAAAAGGTTAACCGAACACAAGGAGCCTTGTGGGGAAAGAAAACTTGAAAATTGTGTTTTGGAAAGTGGGCCTCTGAGGAAAACAACTGCATGCTGACTGAGGTTAAATATGTGAATAAATTAGATTAACCAAGGGACTTACAATAATAACTCTTTGTTTTCTCATTCTTCTTAGAGCTTAACCCTGAGGGCCCAGGGTTGTCACCACGAAAGCTTTTAGGAAGTTTTCGTGTCCGTTTTAAAGAAGTCCCTTAAGTTTAATATGAAAAGCTGAAACACCACACCATCAGCTCACTAAATGTTCCACTCAATCACAAAGACACCTCTTTAAAAACTGAACTATAAAACAAATCTGGTAAAGTTTGAAATCACCAAGCAAGTAAGAAAACATGTTCTGGGGGAAATACATAGGACAGGAAAGAAAGAATGATAAACCTGGAAAAGAAGGAGAAAAGTCCATGTAAGCAACGCCTCTGTGAAGATAACTTTAAAATTACTATTTTACTAAAATGCTATCCCTGACATAATCGTTTGGGAAGAATAGTATTCCAGGCCTAAGGACTTGTCAATTATTACACATGGATATTAGGGGACTTTCTCTGTTTTTTTTTTAAATATAATTGTTATTTGCTAAGTTTATTCTATCCCTTAAAAACGTATAAAATCAAAATTTTTGATACAGTTCCCCTTTATCCACGAAGGATACTTTTAAGACCCCCAGGGGATGCCTGAAACTGTGGGCAGTACTGGGCTCTACATCTACTGTTTTTTCCCAGTTACTTACACACTTGTGATAAAGTTTAATTTCTAAAGTTGGGCCCTGTAAGAGATGAAACTCTGGCCTGTTTGCAATAACTAATAACAAAATTGAACAATTATAACAATATACTGTAATAAAAGTTATGTGAATGTGACCTCAGTTTCTGTCTCAAAAATTTTTTTAAAGATTTCATTTATTTCTTTTTAGAGAGAGGGTAAGGGAAGGAGAAAGAGAGGGAGAGAAACATCAATGTGCAGTAGCCTCTTGCACACCCCCTACTGGGGACCTGGCCCACAACCCAGGCATGTGCCCTGACTGGGAATCAAACCAGTGACTCTTTGGTTCGCAGGTCTGCGCTCAATCCACTGAGCCACACCAGCCAGGGATCTCTCAAAACCTCTTACTGCACTGTATTACCTTTTCACTTAAAGGAGGCACTTTACAGCTTCTCTTTGGCATGTCCGACTTGCCAGCATCACTACTCTTGCACTTTGGGGCCATTATTAAGATAAGGGTGACTGAAACACAAGCACCAAGACACAGCGACAGTCCATCTGATAACCCCGATGGCTACAAAATGACTAAAGGGTGGGGACCATCTATAGTGTGGAGATGCAGGACAAAAGGATGATTCATGCCCTGGGTGGGACAGAGCGGGACTGCACGAGATTTCATCACATTACTCAAAAGCATGTGCAATTTAAATTTTATAAATTGTGGGCCCTGGCCAGGTAGCTCCGCTGGTTAGAGTGCTGTCCTGATACACCAAGATTGCATGTTCGATCCCTGGTCAGGGCACATACAAGAATCACCCAATGAATGCATAAGTGGAACAGATTGAGATTTCTTTCACGTATGCTCTCTCTTCCCCCTTCCCTCCCTCTCTCTGCCCCTTCCTCTCTCTCCCTCAAATCAATAAATAAAAAAATAAATAAAATTTATGAATTATGTATTTCTGGAGTTTCCCATTTAATATTTTTGGACTGTGGTTGACTATGTGTAACTGAAATGGTGGAAAGCAAAACTGAGGATGAGGAGGGCTACTGTACTTTTAAAATGGGAAGTAGTTGCGTTTGTCTGCAAATAGGCTTGTGACATCTTGCTACAAATCTGATTACACACAGGGTCCATAGTAGAGCCATTGTTTGTCATTGACCCAGTCATAGGCCAGGATCCTCAACTGCCGGGACAGCCTTTCCATGGAAAGTAGAGTCTGTTTCACAGAAATGCAAAAGCAACAGTTCTGAAGAAACCTAATGATTTGTGAATGCCTTAACGCTACCATCCCCCAACCTGTGATTCCGCAGTAGGGCCCAGGTGGATGGCAGTTATCACTGCTCCTTGAGGCAAGCGGCTGCTCAGTAGCAACTGATAGAGCTGGCCATACCCAAAGCAAGCACCTACCATCCTCCTGAGTGGGGCAGGCCTGGCCTCCTGTTCAGAGTCTGCAGGTAACCATGTCTGCTCCTAGGATTCTATCTTGCTGCTTGACTGGCCTCATCGTTGTTTTCTTGCTTCATCATCTCTTCCTGTGGATGGTCACCTCAGGGTGACTTGGGCATCATCTTCATCCCTTTGTGATGCAAGTCTGGGCTTCAAGCCAGTCAGTTATCCACAGCTCAGATGGCCAGGCCTGTACCCTCACTGAACCCACCCCGCTCATCATTGCCTTTGTTGCCTGACCTATCAAAGGCCACCAAACACCCTTCTTCACGATGTTCTCCTAGCATCCTATTCCCCCATCACCTCTTTCTTTCTTGGGGCTCACATTAGAGCAGAAAGGGTTTCAGTAACTTCCAGATGGTTGGTTATCAACATAATAGTTGATAATAAATAAGACCTTAAATTTAGGGAGTACTCACCAGGGACTAGGCATTATGTTTAGTGCTTTCTATATATAATTTTCTCATCTAATTCTCACAAACATCCTGTGAGGCAGATACTATTATTAGTTTCTCTTTATGGTGAGAAACTAAACTTCAGAGAGGTTGTATAAGGGCTCACCACTAGGCCTGGGCATCAAACTGCAAACCAAGTTTCTCAAAGGCCTGGGTGTTCTCTGCCCTATTTTCATGAAACCTCATATACTCTCTAAGAATGATTAAATTTGACTTTCTTTTGGATGATGCTCTAAAGAAGAATCATTATAAGCATTTTCTGGACCATCGAAATCAGTAGTTCTCAGGCCCAGGTTTGCCAACAAGCAGTAATGTTTCTTGGGTTCCTGCTTGAGCCTGGCAGAGGGGTCTTACTGGGCTTGTCACAGAAACTAGATTGCACTGTCCAGGGACAGCCCCCTGGGAGCTTTTACAGGAAGCTGCAAAGTTTTCCTCACAACAGCCTATCACCATTGACACACCCCACAAACTGCTGAGCCTACTGGAGCAAAGAGGCAATTCGTGGTTCACTGCTGAAAGAACAGGCAGGTACCAAGCAATTCAAATCTGTAACAGAAATCCTGCCTCCTTTCTCCCGCAGCCCGACTGGGTTGTGCTAACGCATGACTGTGCTGAAATAATTGGTGAAGTGTATTCTAGCAGAACTGATTGAAAAGACAGAGGAAGTGCATCTAGAAGGAAACAGACTATTAACCTCCAATAAATAGGAAATTAAGCATGCAACAGAAAATGTAAATTATTGGAGGCTGTTCAGGTACCTTTACAGGCGGCAGTTATGCACTGCCCTGCGCATCAGAAAGAGCACAATGAAGTAGCTAAAGAAAATCTGGCCGATCGAGCAATGCAAGAGGCTGCTGAAGGAACATTTATAACGTCTTTGGTACTTGTTCTAGATTTGTCACTATTTGACGCTGAATATTTGACTGCAGACTCAGAA
Organism: Anoura caudifer; assembly: GCA_004027475.1. Taxonomy (NCBI): domain Eukaryota; kingdom Metazoa; phylum Chordata; class Mammalia; order Chiroptera; family Phyllostomidae; genus Anoura; species Anoura caudifer. The sequence continues at coordinate 38,780 of PVKU01006414.1, forward strand.
AAAGCTGAGAGCTGGGGTTTTGAACCGCCTATGTTAAGCCATGGTTCACAGGTCCTGGGATTTCTAAAGCCACGTGTGCCAGAAGCACAATCCTAAAACAGATCCCCATCAGAAAAAAAGAAGGCAAACAATACCGAGGACACAGCCCATTTGAGGAGTGGCAAATAGACTCTAGCCAGATGCCAAGGGTCCCAAGATGGAAACATTTGTTAGCCTCTGTTGACACCTTTTCAGGATGAGTAGAAGGCTATCCTACTAGAACAGAGAAATCCTCAGAGGTAGTGACAGTCCTGCTGAAGGAAATAATCCCTTGCTTTGTCCTACCTGGCAGCATCCAGAGCAGTAATGGACCTGCTTTTGTTTCAGAATCACACAGAAAGTTAGTTAATTTTTAGGGATCAGGTGGACACTCCACACAGCATGGAGACCTCAGGCTTCTTGGGAAGGTAGAGAAGATGAATCACACCTTGAAGAAAAATATAGCCCAGCTGTGTCAAGAAACTCATCTCCATTGGGACTAAGTTTAACCTACTCCCCTGCTCAGCATAAGGGTGGCTCCTCGAAGTGGGATTCAGTTGAGTCCCTATGAAATTGTGTATGGACAATTTCAGGCTATGATTAGGGTGGGAGACATGTATGTAGATCAAGAAGCAAAGGTAAAGACTATGTACAACATCTAAGTCAGACCTTAGCTGTAATGAATGACCTCACTGGTATTAGAGACCTCTCCCCTACAGGTTTGCTACATTCCTTTGAGTCTGGAGATAAGATACTACTCAAGACTTGGATGACAGCATCTCCTGAGAGCCAACTAGGAGAAAAGTGGACTGGACTTTGGGACGTGCTCCTCACTGTCCCTACCACGGTGAAGTTGGCAGAACTAAAACCTTGGATTTGTCACACCAGAGTAAAGCATGCATTGGAGGAACAACGGACCACCGAACCACAGGAAGACCTGAAAGTCATCCTTCAAAAACAGTGATTTCTATTCTTTTCCCATGTTGTGGAAAACTTATTCTTTTCAAACAAGATGAAAATATTCGGGTATATTTAGTAAAAATGTTCTAAATGTCTTTGACTTTTATCTTGCAGGAAGAGCCTATGTTGAAGAAACTTTACTTCATGTCTTACAGGCATCTGTGCTCCCCTGGAAAGCCTCCAAAATCGTTAATGTAATTGGGGACCTATGATAACTCTAAGGGATAGGGAAATGTTTCCTTTCAAAATCACTAATGCAGCCCAGGCTGGAGAGTGTGCAACCTTTGTTAATTGTAGTAATAACTGTCTCAGATGAATGGCAACAACACCACTAATGTATCGTCTGCCTTTAGTCACTTCAAATTGCCTGCAGGATGGTTTCTAATGGAAGGACTGTTTATTCCACAGCGAAATGATTACTTCCATATGAAACTAATTTTATAGAGATAAGATAATTAAAAGTAACAGTGGGGGAATGAGAGCGGAATTCAACAGTTAAAGATTTTAGCCTTCATTGGTAAGCTTAAGCGATGAATGCATGCGGAGCCTGCGGAAAGCTGTTATTCCAGGAACTGAAATGCATAACTGTAGGAGGTCACGTCAACCTCGTCAACCTCGGTGGCCCAGAGGGTCTGTAAGCCTTGGAGATGGTATCTGAGCAGTGGCATTCCAGGGAGGGAACAACCATGATGCAGATAAAGAATTGTTGATCAACAGATAAAACAGACAAAGACGTACTAGGAAAATCACCCTGGACTGCAACTCTTACCCAATTAACCTTTTTCCTAAACCTCTTACTTACCCTTTCTTCTCCTTATTGAAAAGGGAGGCTTGAGGTGAGATGCTAAGATGTTTTTTGAGGGTACGTAACCCACCATCTTCTCAGATCGCCGGCATCTGAATAAAGTGCCTATAAAAAGGAAGGAAGGAAGGAAGGAAGGAAGGAAGGAAGGAAGGAAGGAAGGAAGGAAGGAAGGAAGGAAGGAAGGAAGGAAGGAAGGAAGGAAGGAAGGAAGGAAGGAAGGAAAGAAAGAAAGAAAGAAAGAAAGAAAGAAAGAAAGAAAGAAAGAAAGAAAGAAAGAAAAAGAGAGACAGAGAGAGAGAGAAATCAGTAGTTCTCAGTACTGGCTGCACAGTAGAATCACCCAGAAAGCTTTTAAGAAAATGGACATTCCAAGGTGAGGCAAGGGTTGAGAATCACTGATGTAGATCATCACCTGGTAACCAAGTCCTGATCACAGTTATGAGTACAACCGTGCCGCTTACTTTGGCACCACGTCATTGACAGTGAGCTCTTGCCAAGCGAGCAAAGACTAACTGAAGCGACATCACATTGCATGAAGGAGAAAATTCTGGAGGGTTTTTAGAGAAAATGGTGGAAGAATTGTGTCATACAACTGTGCACAGTGCTGGAAGCAAAAACATCCACCCCAGCCATCAGTACTATGCTCCTTTGCAAGCAGCAACTTCATTTCAGCAAAACATCCTCCCACACGTTAAATCAGTGTTGTTCATTTGAATTTTATTCGTTTGGTAGTTTTGTTTTATATTTGATTTGTAAATATATATTGGTTTTACAGTTACATGGGAGAAATGAACATACAATGTTCGATATAATAAGAATAATTTCAATCACCACGGGAGGTCTGTGAAATTCTTTTCCTTTAAATGGGGTCATATTACTGAATTTATTGCCATGACCATAATGCAACACAGCCTTCTTCTGCTTGGTTTAAAAAAAAACCAAAGGTGTCAGAGGTAGGACTTTACCAAATGAGCCCCAACCTGATCAAATTAGGTTTGGATTTTCAGCAAGAATATTTCATAGATGATTCTTTCTCATCAAGAGGCATAGTATGCCTAGACGTCTCTTTTTGTGATGCTAGCAGCCATTCAAATGAATATCTAGGTCCACTGATTCATTAGGAGTTCCAAAATGATGGTATCATATGTCTACCATTCCCTCTTTATTAGGTAAAATACTTCTAGAAAGAGAACTTCCTCTCATCTTATATAAAGTACAGTTTACCTAGTAAAGGCAGGATAAATGCTTGATTCTTCCCTTGTATTTACTAAATTTCAAAAGAATGAAGTGGCTTCTCCAGCATCTTGTAATTAGGCTCACCCCTCTCCCAAGAATCATTATTATTAACTTGTGGATTTTTTAAAAAACATTTTATTTATTTATCTTTAGAGGGGAAGGGAAGGCGAGAGGGAGGGAAATATCAATGTGTGGTTGCCTCTTGTGCATCTCCTGCCGGGAACTGGCCTGCAACCCAGGCATGTGCCCTGACTGGGAATCGAACCGCGATCCTTTGGTTCACAGGCTTGCACTCAATCCACTGAGCTACACCATCCAGGGCTAACTTGTGGATTTTAAACATTTCCTGTGTTTTAGTCCATGGTCATTAGATTTCTTATTGGAGCTCAGGTTGCCCATATTATTCAATGAGAGCTTCTTCAAGTTGGCTTCAGAAGCCTTTGGACATGACCCCAGAAGGCTTCGTTAGCTTCCTTGCTTTTGAGATGTCCCAAGTTCATCTGGTACATTTCCCATCTGGGAACTGACATCAATGTCCAGGTAATTCTGAGCTTCAGAGGCTCCCAGGGAAGCAACATTTATTGGGAGCCAGCAGTGTACACAGCTCTCTGGGTTTTCTATTCTATCCTATCCTATCTTATCCTTACCCAAGGACACTTTTTCACTGCTTTTTAGAGAGAGAGATGAAGGGAGAGAGAAACACTGATGTGAGACAGAAACATCAACGGCTGCCTCCCGCAGGAGCCCCAACCAGGGATTGTACATACCCAGATGGGGGACCAAACCCAGAAGCTACGAATGCGCCCTCACCAGGAATCAAACCTGCATCCCTTCAGGTATGGGACAATACTCCAAGCTACTGAGCTACACTGGCCAGGGCTTTTTGAGAAAAAAAAAAAATATGTTTATTGATTTCAAGAGAGGGGTTGGGAGGCAGGGAAGGAAGGGAGAGAGAAAAACATGGATTGCTTTCCTCCCATCCGTGCTCCAACTGGGGATGAATCCACAACCCAGGCATGTGCCCCGATGCGGAATCAAATCCCCAACCTTTCAGTGTACAGGGACGGTGCTTCCACCAACTGAGCCACACAGGCCAGGGCCACAGCTCTCTGTTTTGATAATGACACAGGCGCAGCAGGGAGCACCTTTTAAGTGGGGACTGAGAGCAGGGAGGGCATTCCCTTCCAGCTTAGCTCAGGGAGGCTTCCGTCAGATGTGGGCCGGAGCTGACTCCTTCCACCCTGTTGCTTATACTGCTTTCTTTCATCCAGTGAATCAATAATAACACCAACAAAAGTGGTTTCGAAACAGCTAAATTCACAACAACAATGATCCTTGTTTGCAGAGAGACAAGGTCCAGAGGCAGTTTGGGCCTGAAGGAAAGAACACTCCACTTGGAGCCAAAGGAAACTGAATGACAACCAAGCTCTTCTACATTCATGGGAATAAAAATAAACTTCATTCATGGGCTTAAAATTAAACCACCTCAGAGTTGCTATGAGGATTAAATGAAATTATGAATATAGATGTGCAGGATGTACATTATTAATATATTCTATGTGATACATATCTACTTACAGTAACCCTATTGTGAGCATCTAGTATGTACCAGATGCTGTGGTGATTTCATTTCATTAAATCTGCATAACAATAGTGTAGGGTATTTCATGGGTGGCAGAATAAGCCACCCCAAAATATGCCACATTGGCATAAGGATTATTTTGACCTAAAGGCACTTGAAAAATAGCAGATGTAAAAAGAGCATTGTAATCTTGCATTTTCTTTCTGAAAACTGGAGATAAAATTCCCAAGCGAAAAGATGCCTCCCCTGTATTAGGAGGAAAAAAACATTTTTCAAATGGCAGTCAAAGCCTTGAGGATTCTTTTTCTTTAAATATATTTCATTGATTATGCTATTACAGTTGTCCCATTTCTCCCCCCTTCATTCCCCTCCACCCTGCACACCCCCTCCCACCCACATTCCCCCCTTTAGTTCATGTCCATGCATCATAAGTTCTTTAGCTTCTACATTTCCCACACTATTCTTGCCCTCCCCTGTCTATTTTCTACCCACTGTCTATGCTACTTATTCTCTGTGCTTTGTCCCCCCTCTCCTCCTCCCACTCCCCTGTTGCTAACCCTCCATGTGATCTCCATTTCTGTGATTCTGCTCCTGTTCTACTTGTTTGCTTAGTTTGCTTTTGTTTTAGGTATGGATGTTAATATCTGTGAATTTGCTGTCTTTTTTACTGCTCATATTTTTTATCTTCTTTTTCTTAGATAAGCCCCTTTAACATTTCATATAATAAGGGCTTGGTGATGATGAACTCCTTGAACTTGACCTTATCTGGGAAGCTTGAACCTTGACTTTATCTACCCTTCCATTCTAAATGAAAGTTTTGCTGGATAGAGCAATCTTGGATGTAGGTCCTTGCCTTTCATGACTTGGAATACTTCTTTCCAGCCCCTTCTTGCCTGAAAGGTCTCTTTTGAGAAATCAGCTCAGTCTGATGGGAACTCCTTTGTAGGTGACTCTCTCCTTATCTCTTGCTGCTTCTAGGATTCTCTCCTTCATTTTAACCTTGGCTAATGTAATTATGATGTGCCTTGGTGTGTTCCTCCTTGGGTCCAACTTGTTTGGAACTCTCTGAGCTTCCTAGACTTCCTGGAAGTCTATTTCCTTTGCCAGATTGGGGAAGTTCTCCTTTATTATTTGTTCAGATAAGCTTTTCACTTGTTGCTCTTCCTCTTCTCCTTCTGGTACCTCTATAATTCGGATGTTGGGATGTTTAAAGATGTCCTGGAGGTTCCTAAGCTTTTCCTCACTTTTTTGAATTCTTGTTTCTTCATTCTTTTCTTATTGGTTGTTTTCTTCCTTCTGGTCCACTCCTTTGATCTGAGTCCCAGTTTCCTTTCCATCACTATTGGTTCCCTGTACATTTTCCTTCATTTCACTTAGTGTAGCCTTCATTTTTTCATCTAATTGGTGACCAAATTCAATCAATTCTCTGAGCATCCTGATCACCACTGTTTTGAACTGTGCACCTGATAGGTTGGCTATCTCTTTGTCACTTAGTTGTATTTTTTCTGGAGCTTTGATTTGTTCTTTTGTTTGGGCCATTTTTTTGTCTTGAAGTGCCTGATACGGAGTGAGGGATGGAGCCTTAGGTGTTCCCCAGGGCAGGGCAACCCACATCGCTGGGTTGTGATGCTGTATGTGGAAGAGGGATCCGAGAGGGAACAATGACACTTGCTCTACTCTCTGCCGGTTTTCAGTCACTTCTGCCGCTTCCCGAAAGCAAAGTGGGCCCTTCTGGTGCTGATTCCCAGGTGGGTGGGCTTGTGTACATTCTAGGACCCTGTGGGTCTCTCCAGCAAATTCTCCTGTGAGGCTGGGAGTCTCTGCTGGCACCTCAACCCCACAGGTGTTTTCAGTCAGTGTTTTGAGGCTTTATTTCTCCACGCTGGGGCCCTGGGTTGCACAGTCTGTCTCGCTCCCCAGTTTCACCTGGTTTATCTGCACATGAATATGGGACCACCCGGTCAGTCAGCTGCCTTGTGCTCCATGCCCCTCCACAATCCACCGCCTCGCTGGGTCCACCAGCTGCCACCTTGCGAGCTGGGGTTCTGCCAGCCACCGCTTTGCCTGGACCCCTCTCCTCCTAGCTGCCTGATTCCGCCCCTCCTACTGGTCTGAGTGAATGTGTCTACTTTAACTCCTTGGTTGTCGGACTTCTATACAGTTCAATTTTCCGTCGGTACTGGTTGTTTTTTGTTTCTAAATTGTTGTCCTTATTTTGGTTGTGCCAGGAGGCATAGTATGTCTACCTACGCCTCCATCTTGGCTGGAAGTCCTCCTTAAGGATTCTGAACAGAGCTTGTGCAAAGAATCCTTTCTTTAGCCTCCCCATATATCTGGCTTACTTTTACACAGTTGTCTCTCCTTGTTCGACCTAGTATGAGAACATTTAGGTTTTGCCACTTCTTTGGGTCTCCATTTCCTGAAAGGGCTCCCATGTCATGTAAAACTTATATTGAATACATTTGTATGCTTTTCTCTCGTTAATCTGTTTTCTGTAAATTAAATTATCAGGCCATGCCAAAGACCCCAAGACAATAAATGTCAAGTTTTGCCTTCGGTACATAGAGCAGCGGTTTCAACCAGCAAACCGTTGGGGTGGGGGAGCCTTGATTTGTACAATTTGCTGGTTAACACGGTGTAAATAGTTCCACCAAGGCTGATTTCAAGCAACCAATGGTTTTAACAACTGTCTTGCAAACCTCCCAAATACTTAACAATCAGCTCTCCAAGCTAGTAGGAGCCAGATTCAGCACACCACTGAATCAGGCCCATTTTAAAACGAAGAAAGAGGCTTAGAGGGTTGAGCAACTGGGATTCAGTGCAGGGGCTGCTGGTCTGGGCTGTCAACCAGATCCATGCCTCCACAGACGTGCGCATGCTCTATCAGACACGTGGCCCTCTTCTACGCAGTTGCTCCACACTATTTGCCCTCAGATCGACTTATTTATCCTTTTACCATAACAGTGCAAACAAAAAAGTTTATCTCCTTGACCGACAACAGATCATGACAGCAGGGACCCTGTGTCCCATAATCGTTATAGCCTGAGGGCCTTATCCCATGCACCTAGTAAATATTTGTTACATAAATGTAATAAACAAGCCCCTGTCTGAGGGGGAAATGGAGGCAGAATCAACTCTAATGTCATTTTTTCTTTACTTGTAACAGGCACCCATTTGAGTTGCAATGTAATTTTTAAAAAGATTTTATTTATTCTTTTTATTTTTTAAAGGATTTCATTTATTTTTAGATGGGGGGTGGGAGAAAGAGAGAGAGATACACACATCAATGTGTGGTTGCCTCTCGTGCATCCTCCAATGGGGACCTGGCCCACAACCCAGGCTTGTATTGTGCCTTGACTGAGAATCGAACCGGTGACCCTTTGGTTCACAGGTCAGTACTCAATACACTGAGCCACACCAGCCAGGGCTTATTTATTATTTTTAGATAGAGAGGAAGGGAGGGAGAAAGAGACAGAGAGAAACAACAATGTGTGAGAGAAACATCAGTGGGTTGTCCTTTGCACTACCTGGCCCTCAACCCAGGCATGTGCCTTGACCAGGAATCGAACCAGCAACCCTTTGGTTTTGCAGGGTGGCGCCCAATCCACTGAACCACAGTAGCCAGGGCTGCAATTTAATTTTTTTTTTAAAGAAAGCTAATAATTATAAAGCACTTTCATGGCTTACGTTATTTCATCCTTGAAACAAAGGCATCCTTTTGTGCATGGGAAGGTAGAGGTGAAGTAACTTATTCTATGTTATACAACCAGAGGTAATGGAGTTGAGATTTGAACTGGACAGTGGCACTCCATGTAGACCCCATGAACCAGAACTCTGTGTACTTTAACTAGACACAGTGGCCTTGAGTAGTTAGCACTGGTGGTGCTCTGGGGCTGACTGTCACCTGGAAAAAGTCTTGCCTGTGCTTAGAATAGGTTTGGAATCTATTACCTGCTCCTTCCTTCACTTCTCGGACAGCTATGCGAGAAAATTCAACTTCTCCCCATAGGGCCAGCTTCAAGGCAAGGCCCGTGGTTCGGGGTCAGGAACCGTTCCACCTCACTTTCTTTCTCAAATTATATTGAGTTCTGTTACTAGAAACAAAAAATTCGCTCTCCTAAATTTTCCACACAGGCCTCCAAGGAGTTGAAAAACAAAAATCATTTTCCAGTTTTTCTGGCTTCAAGCCTGATTCTAGGACATGATCCAACGCTAATCACCATCCAAATGTCTGTCAGCCAGACGGTCACTGTGTACTCTGGCACATAGTACTGAGGCAGTCTTGTGCAATGTTGTTAAAGCATTATGTTATAATTATACCCCGGCCTTGTTTCCTGCCCATCTTCCAGATGCTTATCCACCAGCAGGATTACCTGACAATCACTCTAAACAAGCCTGGACAAAAATCAATAACAGCGGTAACCCTTAGGAACTTATGAAAGAATAGACAGCTAATGTTCCAGAACGTTCAACCAAGTCAATAGTCTCTGATAGGCCAATCGAAAATATCAAATGGTATTTCTACCTCTCTTATTCTGCCTTTGACCTCTCTTTGTGATGCCTTTCCCAGAACAGTTAGTCTACTCACCTTAAAACACGAAACACTGGAGGAAATTCTCACAACCCCCCAGCCCCCAGAGGAGCTGAAATGTCCACGGAGTGGGGTATACGTGCAATTTGTTACACCTGCTAAGCAGGGGCTGCCGACCCACTGTCCTACTGCTCCTTCCCTGCAATGGGAGTGCAGGGGGCAGACATTGCAAAACCAAAACCTGTCTCTTTGAGATGCTGATTAGTTTAAGCTGGTTACTTTTTTAAAAAAAGATTTTATTTATTTATTTTGAGAGAGAGGGGAATGGAGGGAGAAAGAGACGGAGAGAAACATCCATGTGAAAGAGAAACCTCGATCTGTTGCCTCTTCACATGTGCCTCGACCAGAAAGGAACTGGAAACCCAGGCATGAGCCCTGGCCAGGAATCAAACTGACCACCTTTCACTTTGCAGAATGCCGCCCAACCGAGACACACCGGTCACGGCAAGCCAGTTATTTTTAACAAACAAAGACTGAAGCCCTGGCTGGTGTGGCTCCGTGGGCTGAGTGCTGGTTGTGAACCGAAAGGTCATTGGTTTGATTCAGGGTCAGGGCACATGCCTGGGTTGCAGGCCAGGTCCCTGACTGGGGATGCACGAGAAGCAACCAGTCGGTGTTCTCTTGCATATTGATGTTTCTCTCCCCCTCTGTCTGACTTCCTCTCTCTGGAAATGAATAAATAAAACCTTAAAAAAAAAGACTGAAGAAGAACCTTCAACCTTCTTCTCCCTTCCCCCCAACTGCCTAAAAGAATGTAGATGGTGGATCTGCTCCAGGAAGACAGCTATCATCATACATACACTTTAACTTGAACTAGTGTAAAAGACAGGGAGAACCCTAGCAAGGCTCTTTTGATCCAAGTGCCATTGTTAAAGATGGTTCAGCAAACATTTGTTTGCCAAACATTTGCTTTTTACCTCCTTGTGAATTGACTTCCTCCCCTTTGCGGTCCCAAACTACACCCCTTCTCCTTAGCTCAAGATGGCATACAAGCGATCAACCCAACTGCCTGATTTGTCCTCATGTAACAGGGTAGGTCTGGCCAGACTGCTGGGGAGCAGGCAGACGACCCCAGAAGTGATGCCAGAGCCAGCACTTGCCCCCCAGAACGGGGGAGTTGCAGGAAACCCCGAGGTAGTCGATTGTAGCCAAGCCCGCTTCCTCATCCCCGTGGAGAGTAAAAAACTGGCATGCTTGTGACAGCTCGAGGGAGTTTGCACAGAGCCCGTGCGGGTTGTGGGAGCCACACACCCCGCCTTGGGCCGAGATGCTTGTGCCCTTGTATGCAGCTGGGAAACTTCTGCTCCCTTTTGCAAAACAGCAGCCAGAAGCGGGCAAAGGCACTGCGGGGCTGACAAACATGGTGGACGTTAGAACTCACTGAAAAGCCAGATGCTCCGTTGCTCCTGAGCTCATGGGCCAAGGCTTTAAAACAGAACGTGGACAAAACTGCATTTTCTTCCTCACTCCTTGCCCCAGTCAGGGTGGGGCAGAGTGTTCACAGGACCCTGCAAGACTCCAGGCCCCACTCATGGCTCCTGCCTTGGCCTGCTTGCACAGGCTGGAGCAGGCCTGCATGCAGGACACTGCGTGCAACCCAGCACCATATAGCAAGGGTCCTGGCCTGCTTCCACTCTCTCGCCCTGAGAGCAGCACACAGACGCACGGGCTGGGAACATTCCTTGGCCTCAGCGGTGCAAGCAGCTTTGGGCACTGGGACCCCACAGAGGGAGCTTCCCCTGTACTTCCAGCTGGCTGATTTGACAACACCCCCCAAAGCCAGGGAAGAGCAGAGAAGAAAGTGCACCAGGAGATGGTGATGCTGGACCCCACCACTGTGTGCCCCGGAGAGCCTGAAAACTGGGGAGATGGACACCCATTCACGTAACCGCCTTGGGGAACTTCTGGGCATAGTTTGGATTTCAGTCTTTGTGGGAACAAGTGGATTTCTGTGTTTTGCAGAAGAGAATGGCTTGGATCAGGGGAGACCTCAGCTCCCCCAAATTGGGAACCCTGTTAAAAAAAACCTCTTCCTTTCCTCACCTGTTTCCGTGTTATGCTTGTGCATGGGAGCAGGTGGCCGGACCCCAGGCTGCTCAGTTACACTCAGGCCCGGTGTTCTCAAGAAATTAAATTCGGTTATTTTCTCCTATTAATCTGTCTTATGGCATCTTAATTACTATTCAGCCAGCCAGAAGAACTAAGAAGAGAAAGGGGACATTTTCTTCTCCCCCATGGGAGGAAAGGGGTCATGCCATGGTCACGGACACCCATATCACAGACATTGTGGTCTTGGGCCAGACCAGAAGGAACTCTAGGGAAATGTTCCTCCAAAATCCAGGGGAGTGGCGGGGAGAAAGCTCCTCAGGGAAGAATCTAGGTGGTGGTGGTGCGTGTGGTTTTCATTCCAGTCTGTGATTTAAGAGGTTTCCCAGCAGGTTTTAATTAACCTCCAGCTGAAACTTGCTAAACAAGTTTTGCAACTCAGGTTATTGTGTTAGCATTTTTCCGGGTATATTGTCCTGGGTTTGAATTTCATTAAGTTTATTATTCTTTCTTAATACAACTCAATGGGAAAAAGCAAAGTGTACATTTTAAAACCTAGGCATTTCCTGGTAATGACTTGTAGGGAAGAATATCTTCCTGAGATTTGGATCAAGAAAGGAAGCAAAAATTAAAAGTTGACATTTGTGAATGATAAGACAAAACCAAACATATTTTTTAAAAAGAACGTGCTCTTTTTCAATGAAATATAACAATCTTAGGCTTTGGCTGGGTAGCTCAATTGGTTAGAGCGTTAGATCCTTGATGTGTTAGATCTCAACACATCAAGGTTACGGGTTTGATACCAGGTCAAAGAACATACAAGAATCAACCAATGAACACATAGATGGGATGTTTCTGTCTTTCTCTAAAACCAATCAATAAAAAGAAAGAAAGAAATATACACAATCTTTTGGTTCAAATGATAGTTCTTTGAGACTTAGCTTTGAAAACAAACCCTTAGGTATCGAATGCTCCAACCCGTAGGGGACACATTCAGAATAGTTGAAGTCTCTTTCTAGTTCATTTCATCCAGACCTGCATTTCAGACAAGATTGGGCACGTTCAGGGTGATATGGCCATACTCCAGGCCTGAATTTCAGACTGAAGCACCACATGATCTTTCTGCGACACTAACCACTGAACAATAATCACTCTGTCCTCAAAGGAGCCCCTGGGAAGAATGCCCTTTGAGGAAGCTCAAAAAGATGTGGGGTGCTGCCCCAGGGACCTCTACTCCAGAGTCCTTAGAATATCCTCTTGAAACGATCTCTAATAAGTCACTCTATGGTCATTTACATAAGCCTCTGTCGCAAGCATACAAGAATTACCTAGTCCACGGCCTCCAAACTTGTAAACACTTGCCACTTAAGGTATATGAGAATTTTCCAGGGGACTGAGTTTTAGGAACTTGGTTTCCAAACCTCAAATTCCATATACGCTCTTTCTGGAAATAATCTGCCTGACAATGATGCTCCTGAGGTGAACAAGTGAGATTTGCTTCCCTTCGCCCATCTTCCCTTTCATAGTTCCCCTTCTCCCACTTGCCTAAAACAAAAAAGGTGTTTGCCTCGTCCACCCTGAATCTTAGCAGAACATGCTACCTTGAAGTGTAAAAACCTGCGGACACCAAACCGAAGAGTAATCCAGGAATGTACACAGCTCCTGAGGGAATAGTTTCCTGAGTGTTAACTCGGTGTCATGGAGGAAAAAATAATTTTCTCTCTGCCCTCCTGTGTTCTTGGCTGAGACCACCCTATAATAAAAGACAGATTAATAGGAGAAAAGCAAACAAGTTCAATTAACCTATATACCTCCTGCACACATGGGAGAGACCCAGGAATACTGAGTAACTGACCAAAATGGCCCAAGCCTCCATCTTCTATACTCTCCCAAGTTAAACACAAAAGAAGATGGTAGGGTGGGGAGTCAGTTATGAAAGTTTACCAGGAAAAGCACAGTAAACAAGGGTAAGGTTGTTCTGTATCTCCAAGTCAGTGCCTTCTCCGCTGATAAGATCTTCTAGAGATCTAGAGTCATCCACCTCTTCCCGGTACAGAGAGGGAGACACATGTCTCTTACAAAAGGGTAACTTGTACTCAAATTTTCAGAGATTCTCCTGTGTCTGCTGGTTCTTAAAAAACGACCAGCTCAGGATAATCCTTCTGTCAAAGAGCATATTTTGGAGGGACATATTCTGTTCTCTTTCACTAGCTTTTCAGATTGCTTAGGAGCACAAACAGAAGGTTTTATTTCAAACTCCACAAAGAAAGAGGCTCCTGAGCAAGCCAATTCAAAGATCCTCTTTTGGAGAGATGTAAGTGGTACAATAAAGGAACTACTGGTTAAAGAGTGTCAGCAGTCAGTCAGCTGGGGGGTAACCAGAATGTTCCACAAAGAGATTGCTCAAGCATTTTATTAGGATCGTTGATTATCTCCCAGAAGAGAACTGCAAATTACATTAGACATAAAAGTTCTATCCCAGACTAGATTTGGGACAATTTTCTCTCTCAAGAGCTGAAAAAAACAAAACAAAACAAAAAAAAAAAAAAAAAAAAAAAAAAAAAAAAAAAAAAAAAAAAAAAAAAAAAGGAGAAAAGAGAGACAGCTTTGCTAAAAAAAAAAAAAAAAAGTATAATGATAGAAATGGGAAGTTATTTTATCCAGGTAACAAACTGCTTTATCTGAGTATTAGTAGAAGTGACATATTTCATACTTATTTGAATTGAAAAATGAAGTCAGGTTTTCTTGAAATTTTTCTATTTCCCTTCTTTCAGCTTTTGGCTTCCTCCAGGAAGCCCCCCCAGACCACCTACCCACCTCCTATTATACATTCCACTAACACCTCCTTCACTGCACTGCACTCTTCCCGGTGTGACTTACTATTTATTTCTGAAATACCTCGATTAACACCTGTCTCTCCTGTTAGAGCACAAGTTCCATGAGGCAAGAATCATGTCAGTTTTAGGTCCACCATTGTTTGGTGAGCAGAGAGAGAGAGGGCTAACATTTTGACTAATTCTTTAAAAGTAGTTTGGGCTCATTGCTTTGAGAGTGAGGACTGGCTTTGCCGTTAGGTGATAGAGCAGGCATTTTCCATTCATGGAATGGGGTAAATGAGCTGTGCCAAGATTTTGAAGCAATAAGAATAGATTTGAAGTATGTGCATAATGTATAGTACACCAGAAATCACATTCTTCGCAGGTATTTATGATTTTACAAATATGTCAGTTTGAAATTGAGGGAAAACGTAAAAATGAAAACCTTTGAAAGACAAAATAAACTGTTTAATGGTCTACACAAGTGTTCAAAATTCTTTTAGGGTACAGGTGGCAAACACAAGGCCCGTGGGCCGAATCCGGCCCTCCACCTTGTTTTATCCAGCCCGGCACCTTGTTTCTACCAGGTGGCAGCGCTGAGCTCCTTGCCCCTAGTTAAGGAGCAGTTACATTTACACAGTCCTAAAGTTACATTCGGCCCTTTGACAGCAACCGCAAGGCTGATGTGGCCCCCGGTGAAAATGAGTTTGACACCCCTGTTTCAGGGCATATTCAAGCAAAAATGTTTGTAAGACAACTGAAACAGCGCAATCCCTACATTAATGCAGGACTCAGGAGCTTCCGCTGTTCCCAGGTGGGTGTCAGTCAGCATCTGCTTCAACACATTTGGCCATGGCGAAATTACTACCTACATGGTAGCTCAAATCATTTTCAGAAAGCTCCACTTATGATAAAGTTCAGCTGGCTCCCAGTCGAAAGCTGACTCTGTCGTTCTCATTCACCCAACTGTTTCCTTAATTCTGCCAGTGGGGTTAGAATAGCCCCTCACTCACTGAACAGGCTTTCGTGACTCCAAGAGAGACGTGGCAGATATCCAGTCCTTCAATCATTCTTTATTAAATATAATTTCTTGAAGATCCTTGTTCCCCTTCACCTAATTAGCTCCTACTTCCCCTCAAATATCAGCTTAAATGTCACTTCCAGCACCTCTAAGCAGTGTGTCCACTTTTTACACAGGGAGAGGGGGAAGGCACAGGGTAAAACACACAGCCCATCCTCATATAGCTTGGCCTATTTTTCAGTTCGGAAGAAAGCCGTCTCCTAGCACTTCCACCTACATTTCACGGGCCAGGGTGTGTCATATAGCAATCCTTAGTGGTAAGGGAGGCTGGGAATTCTCGTATTCTGCTTTCCAGTGAGGAAAGGTGAGCAAAGTAATGAAGTATACAGTGCAAGAATAACAAGCTGTAGCCCTGGCTGGGTGGCTCAGTTGGTTGGAGTGTTGTCCCATGTATCAAAAGGTTGTGGGTTCGATCCCCAGTCAGGGCATGGATGGGAGGCAACCAGTTGATGTTTGTCTCTCACTTTCTCTCCCTTACTCTCTCTCTCTAAAATTAATAAACATATCCTCAGGTAAGGATTTTTTTAAAAACAGAATTACAAGCTATAATTTTAAAAGTAATTTGGAAGATTGTAAGGTAAACTAAGCAACCAGCCAACAAAGTAGTTATTTAAACAAAACAAACCTTTGACACTGTGTAAAACTACGCAACTTTCTAATTAAGTTAAAGCAAAAATATAAACAGTTCATCAAAAAAGCAAACTCTGAAAAAAAAATAAAAAGTAGTATATATGGCCAGACGTTGCTTTTTCTAAAATTTTACAATAACTTCTCTTTCCACTTCCAACTCCAACTGCTCTACCCAAAATGTTAAATGGTCATTGTGGCTTTTGTGTTTTCTAATCAGCATGTAAGTCAGAAATCTGTAAAATACATTTGAAATTATGGGTCACACCATTGCATGACTTCCTATAAAGCAATTTGATTTTTCTAAGGCAACAATTTTAAAAATACTTACACACAAATGTTCAGCTGATTATGCTGAAGACCATTTTCTTCTGTGAATCAGCATGATTTCTTCATCGAATTAGGTGCTTCTTCCCCACCAACACTGGCCATTTCATTTCCTGTTCAGGAAACAGTATCTTTAGAACTTAGACAAACCATTGCCTTTACTATTTGGGTATTGAAAATAAACAAGGAAAATATAAAATGTATTTATGCATATTTGAGTGGTAATATCTCAAATATGTTTTCTGGATTATTTTAGAACTTTAGAAGGGGATTATTTGTTCTGATTGAAACAATGATCTTTTAATATGAGTATTTACATGGAAGATGTAATCTTGAACATGTTCTGGCTGATGCTGTTGGATTCGTGCCTTTTAAAAAAATATTTATTTATCTATTTAATCCTCTCCCGAGGACATATTTTCATTGCTTTGAGAGAGGAGAGAGAGAAAGAACATGGATGTGAGAGAGAAACATTGATTGGTTGGCTTTTTGTACATTCTCCAACCGGGGAATCAAACGTGCAAACTTTCCGTCTACAGGACGACCGTACAGCTACACCAGTCAGGACCGGTTCGTGTCCTAGATTCTTTCCTTTTGAAAACAGACTCATATTATCATCCCCACCTCCACACTCCTGCCTAGACTCTTAGAGTGAAGTCTGGGCTGGCTCCTGGAGTAACAGTCCCAATTCCCCCTCTATTCGCTGCATACAACATCCTAACAACTTTTAGGAGAGTTTTTCATTCTTAGTGCTGTGTTTTAGAAAAAGTTCAGAAGGGAATATGGTGAAAAGTCTAAAGGATCAGGAAGACGAGGTGAAAGAGAAAGCATTTAAAAACAGAACCATGTGACTTGCAAGCTGGGAAAGGGGAAAGACCAAGGGGGAGAGGGGGCTGTGAGAAGTCACAGAGAAAGCGTGCTGAGCGGCAGGGCACACAGGTAAGCGACATACTGAACATGTTTTAAGTGTCCTGTATAGGGGTCTGTGTGACGATGACGTTAATCTAGCCATCCTGCACACAGTGCAGGGGAATTACATATAAGGTTGTTTGCTTTCTGTTTTTGTTTGTTTGTTTGTTTTTATGGAAGAGTCTGGATTTTGTTTTCTGTCTGGAAAGCAGAAAATCAGAATTGCAAACATCGTGGCCTGTAGTAGTGGCTACCATTTTGGCCCAGCTCACTGCCCATTTCCCTTCTTTTGTTCATCTGCAGAACTTCCCTTCCACCCACGTGGTCCTGGTGTCCTGGTAAGATTATTAGTCACGATGCCCTGCCCCTCTCCAAACTCCCACAACCCTGGCAGTTGGCTCAGGGCTGGGTGCACACGTGTTTCACAGCCCCACCATTTCCAGATCATTCACAGGCTGAAGGTGGTAGCCTGGGGCTGTTGGCTGCCATGTTCAGTGCCCGGAGGGAGCACCTGCTGCAAAATGCAGCCAAGGCCTGCAGGCATCAGAGCCAAGCACGGAGGGAACAGCACAGTGGCTTGAGACGTTTCGCCCTCATGGCATTCCTACTCATTCTCCATCCATTTTTCTTATCGCTGACACTATTACAGATGTCCCCCACTCCCCCCCCCCACCTTTGCCCCGCTCCACCCACACCCCTTCCCCCAGCCTTCAATACATTGTCTGTGTCCCTGGGCTATGCATATATGTGTTTTGGCTAACCTCCTCCAGTCCACCCCCTCTCTTCCCCTGTGTCAGTCTGTCCCTTGTTTCCATGCCTCTGGTCCTGTTCTGTTCATCAGTTTATTTTGTTCATTAGATTCCATAGATGAGTGAGATCATGTGGTACTTGACTTTCTCATTCTCCATCCTTGGACTCCCAGCTGAAGCTCCATCCCAGCCCGTGGGGATGAGGCCCTGCTCAAACTCAAACCGTGGCCCCTGCTTGTAGACAGCCTCCTATGACTGAATCTATCATACAGGGATAGTTATTCTCCCACCTACGTCCTAAATGACCTTTTTCTGCTGCCGCCAGTGTGTACAGCACTACCTGGGCATGTAGTAGGGTCACAGGTAAGACTTGTTCAATTCTTTTCCAATGGCAGAAAGTAAACTAAAACCAGAATGTTTTTTAAAAGTATATTTTATTGATTATGCAATTGTAGTTGTCCCATTTTTTCCCTTTGCCCCCCTCCACCCAGTTCCCCCCTTTCCTCCAGCATCCCCCCCCCTTAGTTCACATCCATGGGGACATACATATAAGTTCTTTGGCTTCTCCATTTCCCATACTATTCTTAACCTCCCCCTGTCTATTTTCTACCTACCATTTATGTTACTTATTCCCTGTATCTTTTTCCCCTCTCTTCCCTCCCACTCCTCCCTGATAACGCCCCCCATGTCATCTCCATTTCTGTGGTTCTGTTCCTGTTCTAGTTGTCTGCTTATTTCTTTTTGGTTTTGTTTTTTAGATTCAATTGTTGATAGTTTGAATTTGTTACACTTTTAATGTTCATAGTTTTGATCATCTTCTTTTCCTTAAAGAAGTCCCTTTAACATTTCCTGTAATAAGGGCTTGGTGATGATGAACTCCTTTAGCTTGACCTTGTCTGGGAAGCACTTTATCTGCCCTTTCATTCTAAATGATAGCTTTGCTGGGTAGAGTAATCTAGGTTGTGGGTCCTTGCTTTTCATCACTTGAATACTTCTTACCAGTCCCTTCTTGTCTGCAAAGTTTCTTTTGAGAAATCAGCTTACAGTCTTATGGGAACTCCTTTGTAGGCAATTCTCTGCTTTTCTCTTGCTGCTTTGAAGATTCTCTCTTTATCTTTAATCCTTGACATTTTAATTATGCAGAATGTTTTTATGCTAAGTGATCACATGAGGTGGCTGCTTAAGAAACAACATTTACTGGGCATAGCTTACATTATCTTCTTTAATCTACACGACCAATTTGTGAGGTGGATGGATGTTCAACTTTATGGCCTCGGAATTCTGAACTGAGTTATAAAATGGAATGGAGGCAAGTACCTCTGACTCCACATTCTGTGTTAGGAAACAAACTGTCTGTAACACCTCCTCTTCACACCATCCCCTCCTCCCCAGCCAAGCAACAAGCAAAGTTAGCAAATTTGTACCATATCATTACTCCCAGTATCTGAGGGATAAAGGATGTTCAAGGACAAGGCTCTACACGCTGAATAAACTGGAACAAATTATCCACTTGAGTTTCATCAGATACATTTCCCAAGCAACAAAATACATGATTTCGGCATAGAAAAACTAACCACTCATGCAGATAACACTTTGTCTGAGAGACTTTGGCCAACCTTGGTAACTGCCTCACAGGAGAGGCCTCCATTCAGGGGCTGGAGGGAGGGAGGGAGGGAGGGAGGGAAGACAAGCCAGTTGTTACACTGGGACCTTCCAGAAATGCAGCTGTGACCCTTAACAAGATAGCTGACCTGAGCTTTTCATTTGCTTTGACTTCACTTATGCGTTTAAATCCAAAGTCGCAAATAACAGGAAATGAACCACAAGGTTAGCCAGTTAACATCAAAGGTGGAAGGAGACCAGGAGGCCGACTGTGAAAAAGAATTACAAGGGGAAACATTCCAGTGACGGTGAGTCACAAGCATTCAATGCTCACTAGCGCCACAAGAAGCAAATAGTGTGGGAACCCCGAGTGGAGGGGCCAATTTACAGTGCATGTGTTTTATCCTTTCTTTCTTTCTTTTCTTTCTTTTCTTTTTTCTTTTCTTTTCTTTTCTTTTCTTTTCTTTTCTTTTCTTTTCTTTTCTTTTCTTTTCTTTCTTTCTTTCTTTCTTTCTTTCTTTCTCTTTCTTTCTTTTCTTTTTTCTTTTACGGAAGCGGGGTGTTTTGAGGATTTATTTATTTATTCATTTATTTTTCCTTTTTTGTGGAATATATTGGGGTGATATTGGTTAATAAGATTCTGTAGGTTTCAGGTGCACAATTCTATAGTACATCCTCTGTACACTGTATTGTATGCTCACCACCCCAGGTCAAGTCTCCTTCCATCACCATTTATCCCCCTTTACCCCCTTCTACCTGCCCCACCCCCTCCGTTTCCCTCTGGTAACCACCATACTCTTGTCTGTGTCTATGAGTTTGCTTGTTTGTTTGTTTAATCCCTTCATCTCTTCCACCCAGCCCCATAACCCTCCTCCCCTCTGATAGCTATCAGTCTGTTCTCTAGCTGTGAGTCTGTTTCCATTTTGTTAGTTTACTTTGTTGATTAGATTTCACATGAGAATGAGATCATACGGTGTTTGTCTTTCGCTGACTGATTTATTTCACTTAGCATAATGCTCTCCAGTTCCATCCATGCTGTTGCAAAGGGTAAGATTTCCTTCTTTTTTACAGCTGAGTAGTATTCTATTGCAAAAAATGTACCACAGCATTTATTCTTTTGTGTAGAGAGAATAATCCTTGAGGGATACTGAAAGGGTCAGGCCAGGTCCCCAACCCCCAGGCTGCTAATGACCCCATTAGGCCAGTTTCCAACCCTTGGACCTGCCTATGACTCAGTTGTCCCCAACTTGCTTGGTAGCCCGTGGCTTAATTGGAACTCTCTCCCACTGTGCACAATAGACACCTGGCACCAGACACAATAGCCGGGGGCCACACTGAGCCTCCTGCACCTGGGAACAGCCTGCCCTTTACCTAACCCATTGTCCCCACTCACATCCTGGAACCCTGAGGCACCCGCCTGGAAGATCAAGAGACTAACCCCTCCCCTATCCCCTCACAAAACCCTCACTTTTTCTTTTAAAACCCCACTCCTGCATTCCCTCGGTGCTGAAGTCGACCGCAGCTCAGCCCACCTCTCAGCGCAGCATCAATTAAAGGCACTCGGATCAGATCACCTGGTTCCTCCCACTCTATTTTTGGTGCATTTCTAACAGATACTTGTTGTTATAGTTATCAGACCATAAATGTCACCACTGACAACAGATTATATGGTACTTTAACTTTGAAATGAAAGTTTGTTGCTTTTTAATATAAGCGCTAAGCAAAATAAGTCAAATGGAAAAGGACAAGAACCATGATTTCTCTCATATGTGGGATACAAAGCAGAAAGCAATAAACGAACAAGTGAAACAAACAAACTCACAGGCACGCACAACCGTATGTTGGCTCCCGGAAGGGGAGGGGGTGGGGGGAGGATGAAGAGAGTCAAGCGGGGCTAAATGATGATGGAAGGAGAGTTGACTTGGGGTGGTGACCGCACAACACAACCTCCAGATGATGTGTTGTGGAATTGTGCGCCTGAAACCTATATAATCTTATGAACCAGTGTCACCGCAATCAATTCCATTGAAAAACGGTAAATTGACAAATCATGCTGCTGGCGGGGGAAGCGGTAGCAATCTGCTTTTTCTCTTCAGCACTCTGGTTCCCAGCCTTGAGGTGCTTTACAAAAATACTGATGCCTGGGTGACCCTAGGACAAAAATGTGGTGTAAAGGCGCGGCACAGCAGCGGCGGCCATCCAATTCATTGCCAGCACGATCTGACCCAAAGCACATGTAACCATAAAAACATGTATGTAATGGTGCACAGGCAGGGGCTTTGATCTCTGTCTAGTTTTACTTCACCTGCCTAACAATAAAAGAGGGCTCGGAGAGAAAAACAGTGATGTCTAACTCTTCTTGGTCTGAGGACTCATTTCAATAAAGGCAAATGAGGTTTACTAAGAAAAAGCCAAAACTAGTACAGAGAAGTGTATCTCAGATTGAACATTTTCAAGTCCAATCACAAAATGAAAGGCTCACCTTTCAAAGTTACTCTGCTGTAACTTCAGTTTCCTAGTTTCAGTTTGATGTCAATTCTGCTCCACCCATTTTTCTCAGTGTCTTCCAAAAACATTGGTGTTTCCTTGATGTGCATGTCAGAATCTGCAGAGATGAAGATTAACATGTCTCTGCATTCAAACTGAAACTGAACTGTGAGGAAAAGAATGTGGAGTTTCCTCACAAAGTTCAAAATAGAACCACCACACGATCCAGCTATGCCACTTCTGGGCATTTAATCTCAAAGACTTGAAAGCAGGCTCTCAAAGACATATCTGCCCTCCCATGCCCACAGCAGCATCATACAGAATAGCCAAGGGGTAAAAGCAACTCGAGTGATCATCATGGATGAATGGCTAAACATAACGTGGGGCATACATACAATGGAATGTTACTCAGCCTTAAAAAAGGAAGGAAATCCTGTCACATGCTACAGCTGGGTGAACTTGGACAGCATTATGCTAAGTGAAATAAGCCAGTTACAAAAGACGAATGCTATATGAGTTCACTTATATGAAGTATCTAAAGCAGTCCAATTCAGAGAAACAGGAAGTAAAATGGTGGCTTCCAGGGGAAGCAGGTGACAGGGAGATGTCACGGTGTCCTGTAATGGGCATACAGTGTCAGTTATGCAAGACAAAAAAAAAAAAATGCTGGAGAGCTTTTCCACGTCAGTGTGAATATATTTAATATTACTGAACTATACACTCAAAATGGTGAAAATTGTAAATTTTATGTGTTTTACCACGGTTTTTAAAATCTTGGTTTTGACATGGGTAACTTAAAGGGAGAAAATTCTGGAAGACTGTTTGATTGTTCATGGAATCTCTGGAAATGCTGAAGATCCACACTTTGGCAATAAGAACAAGCCAAGACCAGGAATGAGGAAATTGGGTGTTCCTTTGAAGTCTGGCACTTTTATGTGTTCCGTTGACTGGGAAGCACCCAGTAATAAATCTCAGGTTTGTAAATTTCATAAAAAAGAAAAACAAAACACGAAGGAAGGCTGAGCTAAAAAAAGGATTTAGGCAGCAGGTGTACTCGGTTCTAAATTAGGACAGGAACAGTCGGGCGATTCCAGACTCAGAAACAATGAAAGGCAGAGGACTCGGCGGTACTCCTAAAAGATACTCCATTGTGACGTAACTATTTTGATCTAAGTCTGAGTCTGTTCTCATTGTATTAAAAAAAAAAGTCTCTCTTTGGTGGGAACTAAAAACAAAACCTGATTCATATTGAATTTTTTCCCAAAAGTTACACAAAGGGAAGCAATAATGCCAACTGTGAGAACTGAAGTGCAGATCAGATCCCAGCCCAACCAGAACCACCAATGGGGACAATAGACAATAACTGTGACTCTAATGAAACTCATTTCTCAGCTGAAGGCACTGGGGCTGATGTTTCTCTTGCTCTATTCTTAGTACTAAAGCTTTTTCCCTTTCAGGGAAACAGCCCTCTTCAGTTTGAAACAATAGATATTCACACTGCATTCCATATTTTCTGGGTTCTCAGTGTTGCCTAAAATGTCACAACCTCCTGTCTCCCCACCCCAAAAGATATGACTGAGATGTCCCCTCCTGCGAGGGTCACAGCTGCTCTCAGAACAGGAGTGTGTAGAGTTGGGGTCAGCAGCACAAATCTACGCCCAGGGGACCAGTGGTGATAAAGTGAGGGAAGGTTCGAAAGCTGGGTCCTACTTCTTTTTTAATCTCCTGTGCTACGCTTGCTGGTAGCTGGCATTCAGTAAATGTTTGCTCAATGAACAAGACAAACAAATGGGGTATCTTAATACACAGCACATCAAAAGGAGCTAAGAGTTTTAAAGGAAAAGTGGTTACTGCTCGAGAAATGCTAAAGGAATGTGGGGTGGAATGAACTGGATTTCCCAGTGACCTTGCCAGCTATTGTCCTGCAGGCTGTTGTGGTAGCTGCCTACCAAATATCTACTCTCCAATTCTCTCTCAAAAGAATCCCAGTTTTTCAGCTGGCATACTGCTTCCAGGCTAAAAAATGGCATTTGTCAGACTCCATGGCAACTCAGTTATGTTATAGCTAACAAGTAAGCTGAAGTAATGGGTGGAAGCTCTGGGAAGTCTCGGGAGGGAGGTGGCATGTGCTCCTTCCTCTCTCGTTCTGTTCTGCCGTTTGAAACTATGATGTGATGGCTGGAGCCCCAGCAGCTGCATGAGACCATAAGGATGAGGACCATATCCTAAGGATGGCAGAGTGAAAAGCTGGAGGGAGTCTGTGTCCCTTATAACCATGGTACTGTCACACCAGCCCTGGATTGCTTACTTACAAACTTCTTTTATTTGAGAAATAAACTTGTCTTTTTTAGCCACTAGTTTTGGGGTCTCTATTATTCCCAGCTAAAAACAATCCTAACTAATATAGCTGTGATCTCAGAAAATACACAACTAGGGGAGAAGTCTCACAACCTACATCTTCTCTCCCCTTCCTCTCCTCAAGACATCAAACTGAGTCTAGGAAGGGTTCCCATCTGCTACTCACAAAGGCATCCCAGCTTAGGCTGTTTTCATGATACATTCCTGTATAACAGCAAAGGTAGTTTCACTTCACTGGTAGTTTCCTAGCTCCTGACTCCTTTCCCAGGGTTCCTAGAAGCCATGGTGGTTACCAAGGTCTCCCCTTGGCCTCTTTGCCTCCCTGACTCCCAGCCTCTTCCAAGCCTAACTTCTCCATATGGCAAAATTGTGCAACACACCCTTGCAATCTGCTTAAACTGATTCACAATAAGAGAGTGAATGACCAATACAGTAATCCCACCTTATCGAAGGGGGATATATTCCAAAGACCCCCAGCTGATGCCAGAAACCATGGGTAGTACTGAACTCTACTCAACTATGTTTTTTCCTACACATGCTTACCTATGACAAAGTTTAATTTATAAGTTAGGCACAGTAAGAGATTAATGGCAATAACTAATACTAAAATAGAACAATTTTAAGAACATACTGGAATAAAAGATACATGCGTGTGGCCTCTCAAAACTTGTTGCTCTGTACTCACCCTTCTTGTGATATGAGATGATACAATGCCTATGTGAGGAGATGAAGGGAGGCAGAGAACACAGGCTTTGTAAAGTAGCCTTAGGCTAGTAATGACCTTCTGATGACATATCAGAAGGAGGACTACCTGCCTCAGCAAACTCTGGCTCATTGGCCCATGATGATGTCGATGGTTAGATGCCAGGAACGGATGTCGATGGATGGGGATCCTTCAACACTGAAAAGTGTTTTCAGCCAAAAGAACACTGTAATCAGAAGCTGTTGTCTCTTTCTTTTTAACTCATTGAAGTGTTGCTGCAGAGGTTGTAATCGTCTGGTGGTCATACAGGTGGACTTAATGCTGTATTAAGTCTGAGGGTTTCAGGCCACCATTTCTGTAAAATAAGGATCACTTGAACACAAGCACCGTGATACCACAACGGTCGATCTGATAAGTGAGACGCCTACTAAGTGGCTAATGGGTGGGAGTGTACGCAGCATGGACACGCTGGACAAAGGGATGATTCACACCCTGGATGGGACAGAACAGATGGCGTAAGACTTCATCATGTTCTTCGGAACGGTGTGCAGTTTAAAACTTTATTTCTGAAAATGTTATTTAATATTTTTGGACCGTGGTTGACTGTGTGTAACTAAAACCACAATAAGAGAAACAATAGGTAAGGCGGGACGGCTGTGATCTTCATCCAAAGGGTGGGAGAGAATGCCTCTGCAACAGGCAGGGGAGAGCAAGTGGAACACGGTTGCAAAACAACCTATCCAGGTCACACAGGCAGTGGGGCACACACCTGGGACACGAATCCACGCCTTCTGGCTCCTGGGTCTGTGTTCTTTCCTTCAAGCCAAGGGGTTAGGCACCTCAGGCACTCCGCTTCCTAATTAGTGTTACCAAGTGCAAGGTCACCACAAAGAGCACACAGAGGGCGAGAGGTGCACCTCATGAGCTCTGCCCAGTTGGAATGTGTTGGCAGAGCCTGAGCTGCAGGGGTGGGAAGCAGGTGGAGAGGGTCGCCGGCTGAACTTTCAGCCCAAAGGCTCTGAGCCGCACATGCGGAGAAAGTGAAGCAGCTCACATCGTGTGCACGTGATTTCTCTCATGTGGCTCTTTCAGGAAGGCTTCCAAGGAAGAGGTGAAACTGTCTAGAAGGCATTTCTATAGTTTCTTCTAGGGCTGAGTTTCTGGTATGCGTCCCGTAGCTTCTCGGCAATATTCAGAAATAACAGGTTATCTAGAAATCCATTATCTAATGTGGTGAAATTTACGTTAACTCAAAATTTACCATTTTAACAATTTGCAAGCATACAATTCAGTGTCATTGAATACATTCACAGTGCTGCGCAACTGTCACCACTGTCCATCCACAGAAATCTTCATCTTCTCAAACTGAAAGTCTCACCTCATGCAACACTAATTCCTCGCCCCCCACCCCCACAGCCCCTGGCAACCACCCTTTTACTTTCTGTCTCTATAAAACTGACTACTCTAGGTGCCTCATGTGAATGAAATCACACAGTATTTATCCTTTTGTGTCTGACTGCTTTCACTTAGCATGTCTTCCAGGTTCATTCATGTTGCTGCCTGTGTCAGAACTTCATTTGTTTCTAAGGCTGAATAATGTTCCATTCTGTGGATTGGAATTGTTGGGGTTTTTTTTTTTTTAGATTTTTATTTATTTACTTTTAGAGAGAGGGGAAGGGATGGAGAAAGAGAGGGAGAGAAACATCAACGTGTGGTTGCTTCTCATGTGGCCCCCACTGGGCACCTGGCCTGCAACCCAGGCATGTGCCCTGACTGGGAATCGAACCAGCGACCCTTCAGTTCACAGGCCGGCACTCAAGCCACACCAGCCAGAGTAGGAATTGTTTTTAAAGAAAAAATTCAAACGCACACACCCATATACACATATACATAAACAAAGCTGCTGAAGCCATCTGACCCTGTACAAGGGGTTTGAATGTTGAGTCCATGGTTCATACAGTGAGTGCCCAAGGAGCTGCTAGGCTTGCCATATATTAGGCGCCAGCGAAGAGCAAGGATATAATATGGACCCTTCCTCTAAGACAGCTCGCAGTTGACCTAGGATATATGTGGACCCTTCCTCTAAGACAGCTCGCAGTTGACCCGGGAGGCAGACACAAGTAGCTTTAATATGATATGATGAACGTTATGTCAAAACGGAAGCAAAACAGGAATGCAGACTGGTGCAGCCACTGTGGAAAACAGGATGGAATTTCCTTAACACATTAAAAATGGAACTGCCTTTTGACTCAGTGATTCTGGGAATATACCCTAACAATCCCAAGACACCAATGCAAAAGAATTTATTTACCCCCATGTTCATAGTAGCGTTATTTATAATAGCCAAGATTTGGAAACAGCCTAAATGCCGATCAGTAAATGAGTGGATCAAAAAACTATGGTACATTTACACCATGGAATACTACGTAGCAGAGAGAAAGGAGCTCCTCCCCTTTGTGACAGCATGGATGGAACTGGAGAGCATTATGCTGAGTGAAATGAGCCAGGCGGTGAAAGACAAATACCACATGACCTCACCTAAAACAGGAATCTAGTGAACAAAATAAACTAATGAGCAAAATAGAATCAGAGGCATAGAATCATGGAACAGACAGCTGTAAGAGGGGAAGGGGGAGGTGGGGACTGATTGAAAGAAGGGGAAGGGACTAGTCAAAGAGCATGGATGAAGGGCCCATGGACAGGCACAACAGTGTGGGGACTGACTGTGGGAGTGGGGGGTGGACTTGGTGGAGAGGGGCAAGGGGGAAACATTGGGACAACTGCAATAGCATAAACAATAAAATATTTTCAAAATCCAGAGGCATTAAAGATGACTTCTGTCTAAGAGGCAACAGAACGTTTACACAAAGGTTGACCTTTGATTAGGTCTTTAAAAACAATGAAGATGGGCTATGTGGACTGGTGACCTCCATGGCAGGGCTGAAACTGTCACAGGTTGGGGGTGGGGGGTTCCAGTTGCAATGGCTGCAAAACAAATTATCCCAAAACTTGAAGGCCTGAAATCAGTCGTCAATTAAGTTATGGCACAGGAGGGACAGGTTGTCACTGCTCCTTTATGTCTCAGCCGGAAGATTTGAAGGCTGGCTTGGTGCACGTGCTCAACATTTGATGCTGGCTGTCTGCCCAGACCATAGCTGGAATTGTCGCTGGAATGCCTACACGTGGCCTCTCCATGTGACCTGGGCTTCCTCACAACATGGTGACTGCGTTCTGAGGGTGAGCACAGTGAGGCAACCAGGTAGAAGACACATCACCTTTTATGACCCAACCTCAGAAGTCATGCAGCACCCCATCGGCTGCATCCATTTCCATAGAAGGAAGTCGCTACTAAGGTCAGCCCATATTCTAAGGGGGAAGAATCAGTCTCCACCTTTTGCTGGCAGGGATAACCGGGTTCTACAAGAACATGTAGAACCAGAAATACTGCTGTGGCTATATATAATCATAACAGGTTTAGTGGTATATGCCTGAGGCTGAAGCTACCTTGGAACAACAGCTGAGTCCGTGACTATAAACCAATTATATGAGTATAAAGAGTGGTAACCCTGGGCGACCACTCCAGCCCTTACAATGACTAATTGCAGTAGTGACCAGGTAGTGATGACCATATATGTGTCTTTCATTTAGGACTGGCCAAGTCAGACCTTATATGTCCCTGGGGTTCCAAATTGTGAATATAATTTGGTGGAGGGCTGTGTGTGCATGTGAGAGAGAATGGGGGAGATGGAGAGAGACAGAGAGGGAGGGACAGAGAGAAAGAGAAATACCGGACTGCTTACTAATTTGCATATGTGGGTGTTTGAGCGATTAATTTGATTATAGGGAAGTGACACTTGTACCTCCAAGCTGGCGAAGAGGTCATACCTGCTCTAACCTTCATACGCCTGACGCCCCCTTTCCCAATCAGAAGCTCCTCTGAGGACTCATCTCCTCTGGTCTCCCCAAAAGATTTAACAAGCTTGGCCTTTGGAATCACACAACCCTTGATTTAAATCTCAACTCTTCCACTTCCTAGTTGCGTGGCCTTAGATACGCTATTTGTGCCGGACTTGAGTGTCCTTGTCTCAGAATTATTAAAAGAATTAAACGAGATTATTTTCCCTTGTACCTAAAAGGCACTCACTCAATGTTGTTTTTCTTTTCCACTGAAAAACGCTAAATGGCCAGGCACTGCTGGACTCCGCACCCGACCCTTTTCCAGTCAGCTTTTTCAAACTTCCCTTGAGTTCTTTCTCTCCCACGCTCCTCTGATGGTGAGTGCTCCAGAATCTCCCCTGAGCCCCACAGGTCTGCTTCCCTCAGGGGAACGCCTCTGGGAGCCTCACTCCTCCTGTTCCCACTGCAGGGTCGAGAAGGCAGGAAGGGGCCAGGGGCTTCAGGACTGAGAAAGAGGAGCTGGCACGCTCTGCGGGTATCTGGACTGGTGACCTCATTGGCAGGGCTGAAACTCTCACAGCTGGGGGCTGGAGGCCGACTTACTAGAGCGAGTTAAATCCTTTTCATTCATTGATGAAACAAATGTTGATTACATCTCACTACACTCTAAACAACAGGATACAGCAGTGAGGAGGAACAAGGTCTCTAATCTTTGCAGATTTTCAAATTCGTATTAGTCATTATTATATTACATGTGGGAGAAACTTGGGGGGAAGATAACATAGATGAAAGATAAACAAAATACGGCCTGGCTGGTGTGGGTCAGTTGGTTGGAGCGATATCCCAGAGCCAAAGAGTTGCAGGTCTGATCTCCCATCTGAGTGCATATGATCCCTGGTCTGGGCACGTGCAAGAGGCAACCAATCAATGCTTCTCTCTCACATCGAAGTTTCTCTCTCTTCTTTCCTCTCTCTACAAGCAACGAAAAAATGTCCTCTGGTGAGGTTTTAAAAAAAGATATACAAAATACAATATAGTGATAGCACAACAAGGAAAATAAAACTACCTTTTCTGCTGACAGATCAGAACCCACCCAACTGAAGATTGAGTTAGGTCAAGACCTGGATGACAAAGAACCAGCCTTGCAAAGGTCCAGCACAGGGCTGCTCACCCCAGCATTCCTGGCATTTGGGGCCAAATCGTTCTTTGTTGTAAGGCTGTGTCGTGCATTGGGGGAAGTTTAGCAGCATCAGTGGAACTCTGCCCACAAGATGCCAGTAGCACCCACCCTCCCAAGTTGAG
Organism: Anoura caudifer; assembly: GCA_004027475.1. Taxonomy (NCBI): domain Eukaryota; kingdom Metazoa; phylum Chordata; class Mammalia; order Chiroptera; family Phyllostomidae; genus Anoura; species Anoura caudifer. The sequence goes on from PVKU01006414.1 coordinate 68,876, forward strand.
ACAACCAAAACTGTCTCCAGACATCGTCAAGTGCGTCTGGAGGGTAGAACCACTCGATTGAGAACTGCTGGGCTCAGGCGAAAGCATTCCTGGCAGAAGAAACAGGGCCCCCGGCCTGCTTGGCCTCATCAGTTCCAGCTGTCCCTCCTTCTGGGTGAATTTTGCCAACTGTGACAAGTGGCAACAGATCTTAGAGAAGAAAGGGGTAAACTGGCAAGTGGGAATACTTCCTGGTACAACGCTTCAGTCATGGGCTGCTGTTATTCCCCACTCGCTTCCTGAAGCTGGGGCCAGACAGCCTCAGACCACAGCAGCACCCGCAGGCAGGCAGGCACCACAGGCCCGGGCTCTGTGTCACTTCCCTGAAGAGGACTGTCCTGCTATCCACCAAACTCCCAAACAGGCCCAGCAGCCACATTTCTATCATTCAAGACCCATTTTTTTCATTGGTTTTAGCAGTTGTCTTTTTTTTTTTTTTTTTAAGAAACAGATTATTTTTTTTTAAAGATTGTATTTATTTATTTTAGAGAGGGACAGGGAAGGAGAAAGAGAGGGAGAGAAACATCAATGTGTGGTGGCCTCTCATGCATCCTCCACTGAGGACCTGGCCCACAACCCAGGCACGTGCCCTGAATGGGAATCAAACCAGCAACTCGATACAGGTTGCAGGTTGGCACTCAATACACTGAGCCACACCAGCCAGGGTAGTTGTCTTAACTATAAAAATAAATGTGAACAACTCTACCTCAATTTTTTATCCTGCAAACTCACCATCTCTAAATATCAACTTCCAAGAAATAGGTTAATGAAATGAAATATGCCACGAAGAGAAATAACTGGGCCAGTACCACTTGAACTAACTCCCTGAGTATATTTTCATTACATTTTCAGAAATTCCCCCATCCTCACTTCAGAGAGTATACACAACACTGTATGGGACAGAGCGGGGTGTCAGGAAGAGTTCAGAAAACAGGGTGCTTTTTGGACAATGTAGGACAGTCTCTTTTTTTTTTCATTTTTAAAATAGTGATAAAAATACGTAACATAAAATTTCCCATCTTAACCATTTCCAAGTGTACAGCTCAGTCGTGTTAAGTACAGGGTGGGGCAAAAGTAAGTTTACAATTGTGAGTGCACAAGAGTTTATTCTTGTATTACTGTATTTATTAATTATTGTACTATTTTCCATACAAACTGCAAACCTGCCTTTGCCCCGCCCTGCATATTTACATTGTTAGGCAATAACTCTCCAGAACTTTTTCATTCTGCAAATAGGAAACTGTACTCATTAAATCATGGGAGTGACTGCTGGCCTGTTTTCTCTACTACCATATCAACACTTGTTATTTTCTGTCTTTTTTTTTTTTTACTACAGTCACCCTAGTAGATGCCAAGTGGTATCTCAGTGTGGTTTTCATTTGCATTGGCCTAATGACTAATAATGTTGAACATCTTTTTCATGTGTCTATTGGCCATTTCTATTATCTTCTTTGGAAAAAGGTCTGTTCAAATCTTCTGCCCAGGTTTAGTTGGCTTATTAGTCTTTGTACTGTTGAGTTATAAAAATTCTTTATATACCCCATAGTCAATGGGTTATCTTTTAATTTTCTTGATAGTATTGTTTATAGCACAAACTTAAAAAAAAATTTTAAGATTTTATTTATTTTTAGACAGAGGGGAAGAGAGGGAAACATCAATGTGTGGTTGCCTCTCACGTGCCCCCTACAGGGGACCTGGCCCACAACCCAGGCATGCGCCCTGACTGGGAATCGAACTGGTGACCTTTTGGTTCACAGGCTGGCACTCAACCCACTGAGTCACACCAGCCAGGGCCGTTTTTAAATTCTGAGGTAGTCCAACATCTCTATTTTGTCACTTACGGTGTTGTACTGAATAAAGCACTGCCCAATCCAAGGTCACATTTTACTCCTGCACCAAGATTCACTTCTCAGCTGTCTTCTGAGAGTTCTAGTTTGAGCTCTTGCATTTAGGTCTATGCTCCCACACAATGTTTAAAAGTCTTACCTATTTGGTAGTGATTTCCTAGGGAAATATTTACGGCACCATCAAAACACAATCAGACTATTGTATTTAAAACAAAATGTGTGATGTGTACTCTTCAGCATTCTGTTCTAGGCTGAGAACAGTATTTGAAATGAGCCAGTGCTCTCTGTGTAGGACAAATAAATGCTTTCATAAGTACGTCACTTTTGAATAGAGTAAAGTTTATGACCTATTTACTTATGAACCAGCCCAAACAGCCTGCCTCCATAGCGTGAGGGAAGGAAGAAAGACTCTATTGTGAGAATCCGAAAAAAATCCAATCACTAATTTGGTCTAAACAAGGAAGCTTAGAGTCTTCTGAGGCCTTCAAAAACCACTTTCTCTTTGCTTAAGGAAGATGAATAAAAACTTTTTAAATATCTTGTGACCTGGAAATATTCAATGTAAATAAAATAGTCCCTGTATTTATGTTTTTCCTCTAAAGCTGAGGGGAAGATGGCATAACGTAACAAAACAAACTCCATTTCAACATGCTGTTCCGGGGGGGTCCCCAACATCACCCACACATTAGGCGATTTGCTAAAATGATTCACAGGACTCAGCATAGAGTTGTACTGGTGGCTCAGGTTTATTACAGCAAAGGGTGCATGACAAGACCAGCGAGGAGAAAAAAAACAGGCACAGTCTGAAGAAATCCACATGCAGGCTTCAGAGCCTCTCTCCCTCCCAGACTGGGAGCAGCTCCTTTTCCCAGCGGCGGGGAGTGTGGGGAGTGGGGGGGGGGGGGGGGGGGGAATGCAACCATGTGGGTGCAATGCTTCTGCCTACGGAAGCCCGTTAGGGACTCAGCACCTAAGATTTGTATTAGGGACTTTGCGGCCCCCGTCTAGCAAGGACCAAAATTCCCGAATCCCAGGAGGAAATCATGCATTTGAAGTAAATCATGTCATTTGTACAAACAATCTCTATGACCTGCCCAGAGAAGCCATGGTACTCACTGAAGCTCTAATTTGACATTTACTTAAGGAAACATTCAAATTTGTTATCATTTCAATGAATTGAAGTTTATCCTATCTACGAATAAAGGAGTATATTACAGCACATATTATACTAGACCATACTATACTATATTATACTACATTATATTATATTATACTATACTATATTGAATTATTTTATATTACATTACATACTGTGTGTACACAAAGAAGAAAGATAGTTACCCTGGCCTCAGGAGATTGTAGAAAGTGATCCAGGAGTTGAGCGAGAAAAGGTTTTTACATCTGAAAATCAGTTCTTCAGAAATGTAGGAGTGACGGTGAATTCAACAGGATTCCAAACAAGGTAAAAAGGTCCTACAAGGGTTCAAGCTTTCCCTAAATCTCACATCTTGTTAATTGAGCAATCACACAAAGAAATCTATGAGTAGTAAGTTAGGTACCTTTAGGTCAATGGGATCACTAAGAGCCAGTAACAAAGTGAGGAGTGGACACCAGTGCCACGTCTGCTTGATAGGACAGAGGGGAGGTGCAGAAAGGACACCCATCTTCCCCTACACCCTCACCAACAATGGCAAGTGGGGTGAAGGATGCAGGGAAGACCCCAGGCGCACCGTGGCCACTTCCAGTTCTGAACAGCCTCTGCAGGGCCAACGGTGCAGTAAGCAGTCCCTGCTTTTCTTCGCGGAAACCACCTGATTCCCAGCCCCGGGGAACACGTCCCCAAACAGATCACAGCCTCCTTCTTGAGCAATGTTGTAATTGAGGGTTGCCTTTGTGAAGGATTCAGAAAATGAATCAGAGATATTACCCCAAATGCCACAGATACAAAGACACACCAGAACCTTCTAAAACTTTTTTTTTTTAAATGTAAAGAAATGTATCATATTGCATTCATTACAGAAGGGCCCTGGTTTGATGCGTGGAACCGAAGTTTGCAAAGTAAATGATATTTTTAACATTAACTTCCTTGTTTTTCTTAGAATTCGTTTCTAAATGTTTTTGTTATTTTTATTTGTGTCGATGTTATATGTGCACAGTTTCAAAAGTCAAACAGCTATCACCAAGTCTGTTGCAAAACAAGAGTCCCACTGTCTCCCTCTCCCTATCCTTCCCTGTGTCCTAATGCCATGCCCAAACCCTCTTCCTCTTGTCTTGCCGGGGTTTCAGGAGGAAGTAATGCATGTATCGTGACACCGTCATTACTTGAAGGCCATTTTCTCATGAATTAGAAGAGATATGGAAGATAAATTAGACGGCTGATATTTTCCTTGTAGCAAACAAAACATTGAGAATCATTCCTCCAACCCCACTCAAATTTGGGGTTATAACAAAATCCCAGAGTTGCATCACTTGAGCATTGGAGGGACTCACTGTGACTTCCCTTCCAAGTGTTGGGAGCAGTCTTCAAATCCTATGTTTCTTTCCATCTTTACCTTTTTCTTCTCCTCCCACCTGTCCTGTCTACTCCCAAGACAGGTCAGCGCCGAGGGAAAGGAGAGCATTCTCAGACTGACTCCAGAAACATACTGAGTCTGAAGACTGTTTCACAGGTGGGGGATGGGCAGGGAGAGGAGCCACTTCCATCGCCATTCTTTTGCCTTCCAGAGCTACAGCTAAAGCCCAACAACAAAGCTGTAGAGTTGACTAAGAAGATAATGGCCCTTAAATATGAAATACAGGTGGCTCATTCAGCGCTGCTAAGGGAACAAAATGTGAAATAGTGAAACGCCTGCCTTACGAAAATAAGCTTTTGCTCCATCCACAAATTTCCTTGGCTATCGTTTCATAAACATAAATAAGCCTGAACTACGGTCATGTCTGAAGTTTGACCTAATCGTACCTTTAGAACTATGTGCTGGCTGGTTATTGACTTGAAATTTGAACCTATCAGAAAGAAAACATCAGATGGGAGGAGTACTACAGGGTGAAAACCAAAACCCCGAGCAGGTTTCTTTCAACCAGTAGTGAATGAAACCATTATTTCAAATATTTACCTTAATTAAAATTAAGCCTGGGGTGAGAGTTTAGACCCACAAATGTATTGCTGGTCTGTCTGACAGTGGTGTTTGCATTAGACTGCGTGGGAGCACTGAATTAAAAAGTAAAAACTTTTATACTCAGAGTAAATCATTCAGCTTGCATAATGAGCATGAATACTACTGGCCACAAAGAAAAATGTTTCTCTCAATATCAAGCCTTGCCCAAAAGATGAATTAAAACAGAATAATGAAAGCCCTGGCAGGGTAGCTCAGTTGGAACACTGTCCCTATGCGCCAAAGTTGCAGGTTTGATCCCTGGTCAGGGCACGAACAAGAAGCAACCAATGAATGCCTAAATAAGTGGAGCAATGAATCGATTTCTCTTTCTCTTCCTCTCCCCCTTCCTAAGTCAATTTTAAAAAAAACAGGGCAATGAAGAGAACAAAATCTCTTTTCCTGCTGAATTCAAAGATTCTGAACTTTATCTTTAAACTAAAAAAAATCAGTAATACTCACTACATGGCCTAATTTTAACTGTCATTGATTTGGTAGTTAACCACAAACAAGCCATATTTTTCCATCTATATTTGTGAACACAGGCACTTTGCCTCGACTTTGAACTTTCTTTAGGCCCCCTGGATATGACATCATTGATCCATTACACAGGCCACTACTAGGCTGGGATCTAGCCACACTCAGGACAAAAACTGCTGACCCAGTAGCCCTGGCACCTGTTGCTCCACTGCCTGGGTGGATGGCCCTTCTGATTGTAGTACTACTGTTTTGATTTTTGATTTTGTCCCAAGAGGTGACACAGGTGGTAAGATTGATGAAGACATTTTTAAAAATATTTTATTTCTTTATTTTTAGAGAGAAGGGAAGGGAGGGAGAAAGAGAGGGAGAGAAACATCAATGTGTGGTTGCCTCTTGCATGCCCCCCACTGGGGACCTGGCCCGCAACCCAGGCATGTGCCCTGACCAGGAATCAAACCAGCAACCCTTTGGTTCACAGCCTGAGCTTAATCCACTGAGCCACACCAGCCAGGGCTCATGAAGACATTTTTTTAGTGCTCTTACTCCTTTTATCCCCATTAAAGCAACTGCTTTTAAATCTTGATTTCTGACCAAGTAACTTTTCTTCGGACTCCAACTACCACATCTCAGAACAGACTACATACACCACATTTGTCGCTTTAGATGAGCCAAAAGCACTCTCTATGGTACAGAACGTTCCCTGCAAGCCCCTTTAAGTTATTCAAATAGCATCATGTTGACTTAGTTACAGGTAAATGGGATTAAGATTGATAGTTTTATTATAAGGGGAAATGGTCATAAGAAATAGAATAAAAGTGTAAATGTTAAGCAGGGAGTATTACCTCGGGACAGAGAAAAATAGTACAAGCACACTGAGGTCAGAAATAAGCCAAGGAAAGAACGGTATGAAACAGCACTCTAGAAAGCATAAAGAGCTGGAGAAATGCAAGATAGTATGATATGCAAATTTTATATTCCCTACAGTTGGGTGTCATGGAAGGCATGCACAAAGTGTTAAATATAAAAAGAAGGCAGTGCTAGGTACAAACCACCACAAAAGGCAAAGATCACAGTACAATATAAAGGGTAACTGAGTTACACTGGCTGGGAGGTGAGTCCCCTGCTGTCCTAGATGTGGGCCAGGTACCACTGGAAGCCGGTCCTGGACTCCCACCCCTACATCCCCTTAGAGAAGTTAAGAGGTTTTAAGGCAATGTTTCAATATTGAATAAAGTGTTAAAAAGAGGAATATCTTAGTTAGGAGGCACTGAAATACCTTTTGACTAATGATCCCCAGAGCATGCTGTGACATGGGCCATTTCTTCATCTCCTCCAGATCAAGTAATCTCAAGAATGAGGAAACTTGTGGAATCTCTACTTTCTGGAGGTGATATAGGAAGCCAAGCCAATGGGAAAGGCCTGAAATAATAATATACTGAGATATTATAATGAGATAATGATATTATAATTTAGGCAGTTTTAAAACACTGAAATGATTGGTCACTGGGTCACTGGCAGGATTATTCTAGTGACAAGGGTGCTTCGGCTCATTAATCCTGTAGCAAGGCAGGTACCATTCAGCCATTTTGAATCTATTAAATAGAATATTAACACGTGCATGTTCCCTTTGCATACTGCTACCTTACCAACTGCTATCAATTCTGGAAAGTCAACAGTTAGGAATTAAATGCATGCTACAGGAATATAAAGATGACTTTTAATTTTCCAAATCTGAGAGAAATTTGAAAATTCTCAATTCTCTTTCACATACTGTTCCCAACCATCCTTCCTGGCTGGCTGACAAGTCAAAAGAGGCCCCTGCTATTCCCACCAGCACAGGGAACACGGGGGTGCAACGAGCTGTACATTCAGAGGCCAAGAGGCGAATACAAGGCCTACGTACAGAGAACCGGCACACCCTGCCACCTAGCATTCCCACGCTGGCAGAGGACTAAGCCTACAAGGGGGGACCCAAAAAACCCAAAATTTATTTATAAAAAAGCGTGTCTTTATTCTTACGTTTAAACTTCAGTCACCTTCAAGCACTCTCCATTCAATGCAATACCCCTATTGAGACGTTTCCCACCACTCAGTTTTCGAACTCGTCCATCTTGATACCTTTTAGTGCTTCTGCCATTTTTTTGTTTCACCTCTTCCATGTCGGCAAAATGTTTCCCTCTGAAAACTTTTTTCATCAGGGAAACGAAAGTCACTTTGGGCGTAATCAGGTGGTAAGGAGGGTGGGGTGCAAGGGTCATGTGGTTTTGGTCCAAAACTGCTGAACACTCAGCACTGTGTGGGCAGGTGCACTGGTAAACTACCTATCATGAAATGGGCAAACGTGTTGCAAGAATCTCAAAAAAAAAAAGTTCACTGACAAATGCAGCCTCTGACAATGACACCAGCTGGTTGGTACACTGATACAGATGGGTTCCTAGAACACTCACCTAGAGGGGGAAGTCTGTATTATTTTCTATAAAACCAGAAAATAATTCTGGTTTCTGAAGGTCCCCCCCTTGTACTTACTATGTATCTCTCACTGGCACTGAAGAAACGGAAGCGATGTACGAGCTGGGAGGCAACGAGACACAAGGATTCCCAGTCACTATTCTGTTTTGCATGCTTTCTAATCAGGGTCCAGCAGACTATTACCTACAGGTTTGGTTCCTTGTGCTAGCTATTGAAGCATCGTCTCTTGGCTCCGGAGCTGCTCTTGTTGACTCGACTCTCTCATGGGGTGCAGGCTCTGCAGATTGCCAGCTGATACTGCTCTAAGAGTTACCATTTCTCTCACACACACACCCCGTAGACTCAGATACATACCACAAACACACTACACATCTGAACAGACATACCACATGCATGCCTCCACATACATGTACGCTCACGCACGCACGCACACATACACATGTATACTTAGAGACACCATACATCACCCCATACATACTGGCGCTAGATACACTTAAACTGTTACTCCATACTATCCATACTATTGAGGGGGGGAAAAAAGCAGGACAACATTTTTTAACTTGGAATTTTAATTATGTACATAAATAGCAACATGAGAACGATTAGTCCTAAGGCTTGTACATTATCTATAGGTGAAAAGATCCCGGATTAGTCCCTTTGTAGTATGGCATCACCCAAGATAACAAAGAGGCCTGGTATATTTTTCCTGAAGAAGAAAGCCAGTTTATTACATTCAATACTGACTTTTATTCCATTTTTCTGTAGAAATACTGGTTTAGTGTATGGAGTTTCCAACGTTTACCTATAACTAAAACAAAAAAAAATTAAGTAATCTGTGCCAGAAAAATAAAAACAACTCAAAAATTCTGCGTTTTGAAAATGGTTTAGTTTTATACATAGAGCAATCATAACAAATATTTACATTACCCTTATATGACCATGAGGATCATACAGAGCAAGAGAAAAGTGTAATTGTTCTTCTTTTACAGACAGATAAACCAAATACCAGAAAGGCTTCATGTTTCTCGATACTACATTCAGATTCTCCACTGGCTGTGTACTGAGCATAATTGCAAGGATGGATTTATAAATAAAAAATAAAGGCCGAAATGGCACAACAATACCACATCCCTCCCTTTCTGAAAACTAAACAATCACATTTCTGCCCATGTGCTGCAGGAGAACACGATTACATCACTGTCAGTCTGACATCTACCTTTCCTCACATCACCCCATCATTCTTTTCTGGAATGAGATACCCAGCAATCCGAAGATACACCAAAGCTAAACCGGCTCTTCTCCATAATGCCTTTTCCTAATATGTAAAGAATCTACTTAGCAGTTAAAGGTTTATAAATATTTTAGAGTCCAGTGACTAACTCATTTGGCTTTTTAAGATAAAACCAAAAATTCTTAAACATGTAAACCACTAGCTTACCTCTTCTATCTCAGTTTATTAATCTGTTTTGGAGTTCTCTAACAGTTCAATAGATTTACGGCATTGCTAAAAACTACAAACCAGAAACAGCCTGTACTAGTGAGGATTCAATAGATCATGGTAGTCCATGCTAGAAAATTATTATGCAGCTACAGGAGGAATGAGATAGATCTGTAAGTATCGACAGGGAAAGATGTACACAATATATTAAGCGAAGAAAGGCAAGTTCATTCATTCAATATAGTTAAACATAGCACACTGTTTATGTAGTATTCTTACCAAAAAAAATTTGAACCTAAATCTGATTAAGCCTTCAGATCCATCAGTTGATGGGAAAGGCAGAGAAGAGAGAATCCAAGAGATAAACAGAATAACACTAAATGGATGCAGTCAGCCAGGGCCACAACGTGGGAAATTCTAAAGGACAAGTGAGCCCAGGTTTTCAACAAATAAATGGCAACAGAAAATGAGGGAGAAGGAACTATTAGAGTTTAAAAGGCACTTATGAGACCTGTCAGTCAAACGCAATGGGCTGATCTTGTTTAGATTTTGATTCAAACAAACCAAGTGCAGAAAGTTATTAGTGAGACAACCAGGGGAGTCTGCATACTATCTGGACAGTAGAAGATATTAAGGAATTAGTGTTAATTTCTTTAGCTGGGACAGTAAGATTGCAGTGTGTGCCCTCATGGAGCTTTCAGTGTTCTTGTAGAGCAACATAAGGAATATGACCTCATTCTGTCGAAAAACCAAAAGCATGTACTGATGCATATTTACACATAGGAAAAAAAGTCTGGAATGATATACCAAAATATTAACAGAAATTTTCTCTGGAGAAAAAAATAGAAAACAAAAACACTTTAAAAATATTTATCTAGCTCTTGACCGGTGTGGCTCAGCTGGTTGGGCGTCATCCCGCGAAGCAAAAAGTTGCTGGTTCTATTCCTGGTTCAGGTACATGCCTGGGTTGCAGGCTGGTCCCTGGTTATGGGGGGCGTGTGAGGGGCAACCGATTGTTGTTCCTCTCACACATCGGTGTTTTTCTCCCTCTCTCTCTCCCCATTCCCCCGTCTCTCTCAAAATAAATAAATAAAATCTTTAAAAAATATTTATCTAAAAAATTTCTTTACAATAAATATGTATCACTTGTATATTCAAAAATACATTGCCCATAAAGCTCTAAACATAAAGAATGAAATCAAGGTCATGTATACCGTAAGCTGAATTCTGATCCACAATACTTTTAGAAAATGAAATAGATATTTGCATAGTTTCCCTTTACTCCATGTCTCATTGTCCCCATAGAGAAATAGAACCATATTCAAAGTCAAGTCTCTGGGGGATAAGTGTCTTCCTCGCTGCACAACCTCTAGTCTCTCTTCTAACAGCATATGAGATGCACCTCTGGCCCCACTTGCCAGAGATACTGATTCTGGGATGGGGCCTAGGCCTCTGCCTTTTCATCAGCTTCCCAAGTAATTTGTTTGTATAATGAGATTTGAGAACTGCTGACCTAGGCTTACTATACAAAAAGCTGTGATATGAAAGAGGATCTGGATTTGTTTTCTATGACCCCTAACACAGGGTCAGGACCATTGTGTACAAGGAGTTATAAGGACATACATTTTCGCTTAGTATAAGAAATGGCTTCCCAAAAATCAGAACGATCCAAAGATGGCTACCCTACGAGGTGTGCTTTCTATCAGTGGAGGCGAGAAGTGGGAACACATGCTTGAGGCTGGGAGTTGGGCCAGATGACCCTTCTCAAATTCAAAGATTATATGATTCTCTGGGTCTCCAACAATATGAAGACAGCTTGAGAGAGAAAAATCTCAAACCTGAGACTTTCATGAGTTTTAAATAGCTGCCATAATTTACAATAAATGTAACGCTGATATAAATTTTTTATTATAAAAGAAAATTCATATTCATTGTGAAATTTAAAAATGCAGAGTTATATAAAAGAAAAAATACAAAAATCGTCTATAATTCTACTATGACAAGATACACACTATTGTCCCCCTTATTCGCATGGGGTGCGTCCCTAGACCCCCTGGTGGATGCCTGAGATTGTGGACAGTACTGAACCCTACATATACTATGCATTTCCCTAGACAGGCATATCTAATAATAAAGTTCAATTTGTAAGTTAGGGACAGTAAGAGATTAACGACAACAATAAAATAGAACAATTAGAACAATATACTGTAACAAAAGTTGTGTGATCGTGGTCTCTCAAAAAGGTACAGTGTGAAACATAGGACAAAGGCATGATTCACGTCCTGGGTGGGACAGAGCAGGACGGCGCAAGATTTCATCACGCTACTCAGAACGTGTCATTTAAAACTTGTAAATTGTTTACTTCTGGAATTTTCCATTTAATATTTTTAGACCACAGTTGACTACAAGTAAATGAAACCATGGAAATTGAAGCTGTGGATAAGGGGAACCACCTAAATATTGTGTTTTATTTCTTGATCCTTAGTCTCTCTAAAAATGTATTGTACTATCTTTTATTTCCTCCATTTAACAATAATTGTGTACATGTGCCCATAGAATTAAATATTATTAAATACAGTGACATTCCTCTTTATGGATAGACCATGATAAGTCATTTTCCTACAGTTGAATATTTAGACTGCTTCCAAATTAAATATAGTCTAATTACCAGGAAATAATAAGTGCTACCCTATAATTTTTAATATGTACACACAATAATATTAATATTATTAAGTAGTGTTTTGTGTTTCGCAGGCATTCAATGCATAAATACTAAACAAGTAAATGAAAATAAATGGTGAACTGAGTATAAGATCAGAAGGAATCAAACTGATTGTCTGACTTCATCTCATATCATCCTACATTTCTCCAGCCTGGGGTTACTCAATCTTTAAAGAATAACTACACCTACAAATTCCCTACGTCAATTACAATAATTTCTCCATATAATCTTGAACTTCTCTACAATAGTCATACACTGAATAAATGTTTAATGAATGACTATTAGATGAGTACAAGTATGCTTACTATAGTGAAGTTTGAAAAAAATAAACCTAAGAAATAATGGCATTTTTCAATTGTTTGAAATTGTAAATCACAACTGTCAAGTTCTAGCTTATCTAAAAAACCCAGGTACATCTCAGGAACAAACACAATTGTATAAGTCATAGCACTTAAACCCATAAATTGAAGACGGAATGAAATATCATCCTAACCCTGTTTCCACATAAAGTTGAAACTGTTATAATTCATTTACAGAATTAAATTTAATTAATTAAAGATAGTTCATTTGAGCTGGTGCTAACAATGCTAAAAATAACCACAGGTTTTTATTCTTTACCTGATTAAAATGGGCAGAACATGGAGTATTCTACTTATTTCCAGGTGAATTCTTCACATTTCCGGGCTTATAAAACAAAAAGGAACAATATTAGTACAGCTTGAAAAGAGAGTGAAACTGGTAAAGAAATGGTGGAACATCCCAAAGTGCCAGTCTTCAGCACTTGGCTGATACAAACACTAAATATTATAATGCAAAGTAACCCATTTCTCGGTAAACTTAAGGAATTATCAATACTAAGGCTCCCAGAGGGCTGTGCGTTTAGAGAGTGACTTAGGTACAGAAGAGAGCAGGAAATAAAGCTCCATCAACTCCCATTATACAGAGTCAGGCAAACAGCTGATTCTATTAAAAAAAATTAAATCAGTAGTGAAGAGATTTCTCTACCACTTCATGCCACAGTCACTGTTAAGGAAGGTTTTACACCTATGGGATGAGTCCTCTAGGAACTCCGCTCTGTGTATCTATTGTCCACCATAGGGGCCAAATCACAAAATATGTTTACTCTGAAAGAGGTTATAATCGGACCACACCCATTCGGCCTGGCCACCATCTGGGAACATATAATTAGGTCATGTCATCCATGGGAAGTGATGTAGCAAAGTTTCTAGTGGGAGAAGTTTATGTGCTAAATGTTTAAGGCCTTACTTTCTTTCCTATATGTCTTTAAGACTTTAATTCTTAGAACACATTGGTAAGACCTGAGGTCATCAACGATCTGAGCTTTCACGAGACAGCAACCTGAAAAACACGAGGCTGCCATTCAGTGGGCAAGGGGGCTGTGATTCTGTGGTCTAGACTTGGTGCAGGTTCTCCTGCCGGACTTCTCTCAGAGTTATCCACGCGTGAAGGAGAGGGTCGGGGAAGTAAGAAAGCAGAAACATGTGACTAATCCTGCAATTTCAGAGCATGGTTTCTAGGCAACATCAGGCTTACTGGAATGTTTGCGAACTGGCCCCTAAGCATGGGGATTATATATCTTGGCTTGTCTAAGTTATACTGGTTTATACCCATTGTCCCAGCATAATTCATAGTACCCCCTTTTACTCTCTAGAGCAAGGGTGTCACACTCATTTTCATCAGGGGCCACATCAGCCTTGCGGTTGCCCCTTCAAAGGGATGAAAGAATTTTAGGACTGTGTAAATGTAACTACTCCCTAACTGTTAAGGAGTTGAAATTACATCCGGCCCTTTGAAGGCAATCGTGAGGCTGATGTGGCACCCAGTGAAAATGAGTGTGAAACTCCTGCTCTACAGTATCCTATCCTAGTTTTATGATAAATTATACAGTCACCCTGTCCAGAAACTATATTCACCTGATGACTGAGTTCTGGCCAACCAGGCTGTAAGTGCTGCTTGATGAATCATCATACAATGCTCAGGTCTACTTGTTGCTATGAACAGAGTTACAGGACTGATTGCCTGTGTGCCTTACTCTATTCCTCCAGAGCCACTTTCACACACACACACACACACACCCCATCCCAGGGACCTGTCTGCTATTGCTCCTCCAACTTGCCAAGCTCTTTCCTGGGAGACCTTTGCAAAATGTATCCTTGACCTAGATTGACCAATCCCAATTTTTGCCTGGCTAAATGCTACTCATCCTTTAGATCAAGGCTTTCCCCTGTCTGCTACCCTTTGATTTAGATAAGAACCTTTAATTCACATTCATAGCACCCATGAGCTTTCCAATTTGTGTAAATCTTTTGCTCATGTTTGAATTCTTCACTAACAAATAAGTTGCATGAGGGCACAATATCCTTACAACCTCCTAACACATAGTATTCAAACACTTGTATAAAATAAGTTTGGGTAGACCCTGGCCGGACAGCCTGATTGGTTGTAGCGTCATTCTGATATGCCAAGGTTGAGGGTTCGATCCCCAATCAGAGCACATATAGGAATCAACCAATGAATGCACAGGTGAGTGAAACAACAAGTCAATGTCTGCCTCTCTCTCTCTATCGCTCTCTAAAATAAATCAGTAATTTCTTTTAAGTTTGGATATGCAATTAATGAAGAACAAGAAGAGAATTATAGAGATAAGAGAGATAACCATGTCCAACAATTGGGTCTGTCATAAAAACTATCTGGTTTTTGCCCTGGCCAGTGTGGCTTGGATGGCTGGAGCATCGTCTGTGCGTTGAAAGGTCATGGGTTCAATTCCCCATCATGGCACATACCTAGGTTGAAGGTTTGGTCTCCAGTTGGAGCAAGTACAGGAGGCAACTCATCAATGTTTCTCTGTCTCTCCCTTCCAGTCTCTCTAAAATCAATTTACAAATTATCCTCCAGAGAGGATTAAAAAAAAAAAGTATGTGGTCCTCTACCTAGTTAAACATACTTTAGATCTGAATTACCTTAACGTAATGCTTGCCAAGTACTTCTAGTGATATTCTTATATATTCTGTTATCTATACTTGCCAGGATCACAATCTCAAAAATATAAGCTATAAAATTCATAGGCTTTTTAAAATCTTTGGAGATTAAGAAAATGAGCACATGAAAACATTCTTTTGGTTGAGAAAAACAACTCTGTTGCTAGGAAAATTTTTTTGTTTGGTTACATATCACTTATAGTATAATAAAACAAGACAGTCAAATATCTCACTAAAGAAATATTGAGCCCATCCACACACCCTATTACAAATCAGATCTCTCTTGGCAGAAACCTTAATGATCTCAGAAAAAAAACAACATTCTGACTTCAAAAGACAGTTTGTGACTTAAAAGAAGCCAGAAATTTACTTTCTGCATTTTCAGACAAAATTTTTATTTAAAATATTTTATAATTCATTCATTCTCCTTATAACCTAATTTTAATATATATTGGGTTCCACTGTTTTTTAGTAATCAATACACTTATTTAACCCAATATACCTAAAATATTATTTCAGCCCCGAGTGGTATGGCTCAGTGAGCTGCTGGGTGTCAAAGGTGGCCAGTTCAACTCCCAGTCAGGGCACAGGCCTGGGTTGCAGGCCAGGTCCCCAGTTGGGGGCGTGCGAGAGGCAGCAGATCGATGTTTCTCTCGCACACTGATGTTTCTTTCACTCTCTTTCTCCCTGCCTCCCCCTCTCTAAAAATAAATAAATAAATAAATTCTTTTAAAAGAATGTAACATATATTTTAACATATGATCAATATAAAATAAGATAGTTTACATTCTTTTTATTTCTATCATGTCTTGTAAATTTGGTGTGGATTTATACTTATAGCATACCTCAATTCAGAGTAGCTACAGTTCAAGCACTCAGTAGCTAGTGGCTGCCATACGGAACTACACAGGGCTAGAGGAATAAGCTAAACAGCACTGTGACGGATAGTTTTATGTGTCAACTTGGCTAGGCTATAGTAGACAATTCATAGGGAAAAAAATTCATGTTTGTCCACAAACATTTATTTGTAATTACTATGCACGGCCACATGAAAAGAAACTTCCAGCCAAACCTTCGAGGTACAGCGGTCCCCTGAAATGTCTGAGTCCTCAGCAGCCAAATTATTTTGATCTATTATTGAACTTTTCCAAACTGCAGCTTCCTCATTTGTAAAACCGGGATAGTAACAGAACCTGCCTCACAGACTCTTCCAGGAGCAGAGAGTTTAGTGTCCAGAGCCAAGTTCACAGCAAGTGCTCAATAAACATTACCTGTTTTATGTGGTAGGTCACCTAGCTTTTTGGATGAAGAAATAAAAGGCCTGTTAAAGACCCCAGTGAAATTCCGGTTCACTAAATGTGGCAGGCAGAATAATGCTCTCCCCCGCCACCAAAGATGTCTGCATCCTAATCCTGGAACCCATAACTGTGTTATTTTATGCTGCTGGGGAGAACTAAAGTAGCACTGGAACCGAGGCTGCTAATCAGCTAACCTTACAATGGGGAGATTATTTGGGATTATCTGGATGGGCCCAATGGAATTACATGGGTTCTTACAGCTAAGACGGTGGCAGATGACAGGGTCAGAGAAATGAGAAGTACAAAGGACTCAACCTTTGAAGATGGAGAAGGAGGGCTCTGACCACAGGAATGCTGCAGCCACTAGAAGCTGTGAGTAGCCCTTCAGCTGATGGCCAGCAACACAGACCTTGGTCCTATAAGTGCAAGGAACTGAATTCTGTCAACAACCTGAATGAGCAGGGTTCTCCCCTGGAGCCTCTAGAAAGGACTACGGTCCAGCTGACACCTTGATTTAGCACCAGACTCCTGACCTACAGAGTCTAAGATAAATCTGTGTTACTTTCAGCCAGTACATTTGTGGTCATTTGTTATGGCAGTAATAAAAACCTTGAACACTGATAGGGAGCACTTGACTAATGGGAATAAGCCCTATGGCTCCCTTTTCCATCGGATGTTATCTTCTTGGACAGAACTGAAAATGTGCAGTGTCATATGACATCTACCATGGCTAGTGTTCGAGCATCTGTCTGCTTTATGTGTTTCTCACATGGGTAAACTCACTTAATCCTCAAAACAGCCCCCATGAACTACTACACCCATTTCCCAGGGCCCTGAAGCAATTTCCAAAAGGTTTCCAGTCTTGTAAGAGGTGTAAGAGATGGGGATGGAGCCTCACGTGCCCACTGTGAAGTCCACTCTCTCGGCCTCCAGGCCACGCTGCATCCTGCCAGGCCTACCTTTTTTGCTATCAAAAGTGTATATCTTTTCAAAAAAATGATTTTTTTCAAGATTTCTAACTTTTTATTTTTCTAACTAATGACGTTAAAAAAAAAGAATTCATTGTCTAGTACCAGCTTTTCCTCAATTTTAAATAGCAAAAACTAGAGAGGGCACAAATTCAAAACAAATGTCACTTTATAGAAAACTCACCACATTGTCCTTATTTTTATTTTATTTTACTGTGGGGAGAACACTTACCATGAGCTCTACCCTCCTGACAAAGTTTTAAGTGGACAATACAGTATTGCTAACTACAGACACAATGTTGTATGCAGATCTCTAGAACGGATTTATCTTGCATAATGGATACTTTATACAAGTTGAACAATCCCCTCCCCATTTCTCTCTGCTCCAGCCCCTGCCAACCACCACTCTGCTCTCTGCTTCTATGAGCTTGACTATTTTAATACTTCATGTAAGTGGAATTATGCAGTATTTCTCTTGTGACTGGCTTATTTCAAAGATGATCATTTTAAATCATTTAAATCACATAACTTATAGCTAAAGTGGAGTGTGTTTAGAAAGTTACGGAACTTTTAAATGGAGGAAGAGAAAGCAAGATATATTTACTCAGAATGGTCGCTGCTGCTTCCCCTTCATAGTCCTGCTGAGCCAGCAAGGCCCTGAATACAACTATTAGAACCTCAGCTTCAGAAGTTCTGCTCAGTTTTCATGTTAGTAATGGATTTACACATTTCTTTATATATTTTCCTGCCCTTTGAAGAATTAAGATTTTTCTTTTTAGTTATTGTCGGACTCTAATTATCATTCTACAATTCGTTGATAGTAACTTGTTCCATGTTTTAAAAACCTCCTGAAAACTAAACATGACATTTACTGAGACATATTGCTATGTTTGGCTATTTATAGGACAACTCCAATCTGTGACCCTGGTGCCTAACACCCACAACTGGCCTGCATCTCTGATACTCAAACGCTGGACTGAGATTATTCGGGAAAAAATTAGCAATGGACAATCAATAAATAGCCCCATGCTTTTATTAAGCTCCTACAGTTAAGGAGTGAAAACTGTAATGGAAAAAAATAAATAAAACAACTATATTAAGAACTTCTGATTATCAAAATACAGCAAAACTGAAAAGATAAGCCTCAAATTGGGAAAAGATTATTTGTAAACATGTGACCAAAAAAATGAGTATCTAGGAAACAAATAAAGAACTTTTATAAATCACTGAGATGGAAAAATGACCCATATAAAAAAATGGCCAAAAGACATGAACATGCACTTCAAGAAGAAGAAATCAATAAACATGTGAAAAGATGCTTGACCTCATTAGTAATCAAGGAAAGGTACATTAAAACAAAAGTGAGCCCCAGCTGGTGCGCCTCAGTGGGTTGAGTGCCAACCTGCAAACTGAAAGGTCACCAGTTTGATTCCCGGTCAGAGCAAATGCCTGGGTTGTGGGCCAGGTGGTGCGAGAGCCAACCAATATGTGTTTCTCTCACACATTCATGTTTCTCTCCCTCTCTCTCTCTCCCCCGCCGAAAAAGAAATGAAATATTTAATAGAAAATAAAATTGTCTAAATAAGGTATTAAAAAGATCAAGCATTCATCCTGTGTTTCCCATAACTGGGTAAGTGTAGATGAGGCAAAGTGGTTCCTTATTCAAGTACTCCAGCTAATATGTGAAAATGAAATGACAGAAGTAAAAAGACACCATTGTCTAAGCCCAGTGAACAATGGGTCTAGGCATTGAGCATCAACAGCCCTAATACCAAACTATCAGAGTAAAAACCAGGCTTATGTGTCTACATAGCCTTGTCAACGGGATCAAACGTGCCCCTGATTAAGCAGCCTCTGGATCCAGCCACCAATCTGCAGAAAATGCAGAGATGAGCAGAACCCGTTCAACTACACTATGAGTGTGCAATTAGCAAAACAAACTGTTGGAGACTTTGCAGGTCCAACATGCTAGGTTCCTTTAACAGATATACTGTAAGGAAGATAAAAGAAGAGAAGGGGAACCTTTAGATTAAAAGTGACTTAAAAGACAAAAAAAGAGAAAAGATTTTAAAAGGTATATGAAGTCAGAAATAATAACAGACAAGACTAAAGTGACAGGGATAAATACTTAGGTGAAAAAGCCATAAAGAAGAGAATAAAGTTATTAGTATAAAAGTCAGGGTGGTAGGTATATTTGGACGGAGGAAGACTATGATTAGGGTGGGCTACATGCAGGGGATTCTGGAGTGGCTAGCAAAGTTCTTTTTTTTTGTCCTAGATAATGGTTACAAGGGTATTTGCCTTATAATAATTTCTTCAGCTATAAAAAAAATTAAGTTGTTGAAGGAAAGCACATTCTTGGGGCAACTGGAGAAGTGTGAATATGAACTGTATATTAAGTAATGTTCATTTAAACAATGAAATGTTAATTTTCTTCGGTACAATAATAATACTGTGATTATATAAGACAACTTCTTTAGAAACACATGCTGAAAGTGCAATGATATCTACAATTAACTCTTAAATGGTTCAGAAAAATAAAATACAAGTGTGTGTGAGCACCCATGCGTGTGTAAAAAGATAAAGCAAATATAGCAAAGTATTAAGATGAATCTAAGTGAAGGTATATTCATTGTACTCTTGGGGCGACTTTCTGTAGTTTTGAAATTTTTTCAAAATAAAAATTGGGGGATAAAGTAAAACCACACACATGCACACGCATGCATGCACAAACGATTTTAAAGCCAGCAGACTGGCAAAAATGGAAACAACTACTTTGGAAGCTTACTTGGCACCATGTAGTAAAACTGATGTGCAGGCCCCATGATCAGGAATCCCAGCCTTGAAAAACTCTTAATAAACCATGACACATGCACAAAAATGCTCCCAGGTCTGTGTGCAACAACAATATAATGAAAACTGCCCAACTAGCCAATGACATAGGCATTTTCCCACAAAGATAAACAAGTATTCTAAGCAGTGAAAATGAATACACTACAACCATACATAACCAATAAACATAATGTTAAGGGAACAAAAGTTACAAAATAATATGCATGGAAAGACTTCCTCTAGATAAACTCTATGTGTTTGTTTTTTTTTAATCTATATATCTTTTTTGAAAGATTTTATTTATTTAAGAGAGAAGGGAAGGGAGGGAGAAAGAGAGGGAGCGAAACATCAATGTGTGGTTGCCTCTCATGTGCCCCCAACTGCGGATCTGGCATATGCCCTGACTGGGAATTGAACCAGTGACCCTTCACTTCGTAGGTCAGCACTCAGTCCACTAAGCCACAACAGCCAGGGCATATTTGTTTTTGATATATATATTTACATTATAAATGCAAGCTCAACTATGGTGTTTTCTATTCTATTCGAATATTCTATTATGTTCTGTAACACTGTAGTTGAGCCTGCCTTTTATACTTGTTTTTGATATATATATTATAAAAGACAAGCTCAACTACAGTGTTTTAGAATATACATGTATGTGGTTAAACTAAGAAAAGTTTAAAGAAAAACAAGGGAATGAAAAACAAGAATCTGGGGACATGGAGGGGCCCATAGAGAACTTAAAAGGCATGGTAATTTCCCATTTTTAAAGGTAGGTGGGTGATTGCTATATGTGTGGCCGTTATATTGTTTGATTTTAAATTGTATATATATAGTTGATCCTTGAACAACACGGGTTTGAACTGCGTGGGTCCACTTACATGTGATTTTTTTTCAATAAATTCCTGCACTATTTGGATCTGAGGATGGGTGTCCGTGGATGTGCGGGCTGACTGTAAGCCTTGATCTATGCCATTTTCAATAGAAGACTTGAACATCCATCCACAGAGTTTCGTGTCCTTGGGGGGTCCTGGAACCAATCTCCCACAGATACCAAAGGACAACTAAGTTTGCAGTAAGTCAAAAGTTATACATGATTTGACTATGTGGGGGGTCAGCGCCCCTAATCTGTTTTTTGCAAGGGTCAACTGTATATTATATGTTCTTTTATCTCACAGAAAAACAAACCCTAGATCACCCTATGATGATGATAATATTCCTGGGTACAGTCATCTTTGCTTCACAGTTCTGAGAGAGTTCACTTGAACTGAAGCACATAAATTCCTCTTAACTGACCAATGATTAAACTGAAAGACAGCCTCATCCAAACTTTATTGGTACAGGACTCAGTGCAAACACTTAGCATTTCTAAAAGGGAAAAGGGATGTGGCAGAGTAGAAAAATGCCCCAAACTTATTTAAGGTCTGTGAGAGTAATATAGCTCCACAGAAACAATAAAATGGAAAATTGAGCCATCATTCATACCACTTAAAACTCCTGAGCCTTCTTTTAAACAGAGTGTCTACAAATTTCTTTGACTGTTTACAAAGCTAAATCATGTATATCTGTTACACCATTATAGTATAAATAATTATGAATTAAATTGCATCTAATAGAGACCGATCACTGAAGCCTAATTAGAAAACCATTCTTCGGACAAGCTAAGAAACAAACAAAAGCCACCTTCATAAAGTGTCTCTTGATTTCCTTCAAAGAGATAGTTCCTGAGCCCTAAAAGATTCCTGTTTTAGGGTAGTTTAAACCTTTGTTCTCATTAATAAAACAAAGAAACAAACAAAAAAAAATCACTGAAACTCACAAAACCAAATGAAGAGGGCAGGGCAGGGCAGGG
The DNA here is from genome assembly GCA_004027475.1 of Anoura caudifer. Lineage (NCBI taxonomy): Eukaryota > Metazoa > Chordata > Mammalia > Chiroptera > Phyllostomidae > Anoura > Anoura caudifer. Next base: position 90,972 of record PVKU01006414.1, read on the forward strand.
GAATCAATAATAAAAAAAAAAAACAATGGCATTTCACTGGGAAGTAATTCCTGAAATCTAAGAATATCCAATCTTGAATTAATAGAGTCTTCTGCTAGCTTTCATTTAAAACTTCTGCTAAATGTTTAGGTAGTCAACATTGATTTTATTACCTTCTATTGAGAACAGACAAGAAAAGTATGCTTTGAGAGTAAACAAATGAAAGAACACTGAGTTCTTCAGGACCCTGACAAGGGAGGAAGAGGAGAGAAAAATGCAGAGCAACCATGAGCTAATTAGACATGTTTACTACCTTATTCCCCAAATGCATGCAAATAAATGTGAGTAGCTTTAAAACCTAATGTTTTCGAATTATCATAAAATGCTGTTTAACTTGCATTCCAACCAGAGTCCCATTGCTTGTGCACTGGGCTGAATCAGAGCAGAGCAAACTATTTCCGAGCGAGAGGCTCTGGGGGGACCCCGCTTGGCTTTGGTGTGTATGTGTCTGCCTGACAACACAGGGAACACTCAGGACTAAGGCTGAGTTTCACTTTCCACTTCTTTCGAGGGCTGTGTATAGCTTCCCTGACACTAGTGTTTTCTTTTCCACATAAAACTCAGTGTGGACTTAAGGAATTTTTTAAACAGGAAAGGAAGCTTCCAAAGAAAATATCAGAAATGAAAGTAAAACAATGAGTGTTTATTCTTTAAAATGGATTGCCAAAGGGCACTTGATACTATTACAGAACTTCATTCTCAAGAGTTAGTTTAAATAGGCTCAATACAGACTAATGCCTTTAGAAACTATCAATACAAAAATCAGTCCAGATATCAATAGGAGATTACTTATGTATACAATGAGGAGGGCTTATAATTTATTCTCTAATATTACTTCCAAATTCCAGCTCCAAATTCTGGGTTTTAATTTTGAGAGAGTCGTTTATATTTTTTAAAGAGTATTTTGATTTGAGATGGCGGGAGTCTAAAACAACTTCTTTAAGTTTACAATGTAGAAGGTACGTTAATATAAGGATTCTAATTGTTCCTTAGCGAGTTGTGCCTCTGAGTGCTCGGAGGAGACATGATGCCTTGTTCTGTACTCATTCTTCCTTATCAGGGAAAGAGAAAATTGCAGCAAACACAAACAACATCCAATCAACTATGCGGCTGTGAAAAGAGATAAAAGAGGACCCCCCCCATACAGTCAGTCACACATCCTCCTCCCCCTGCCTCTTGTCCCTCAGTCAGCGCAGAGAATCTGGCCTGTAGCTGAGATACAGTATTGCTAAAGGAAAGAACAGGCACTTATGATAAGTGAAATAGCAAGGGCAGTCTTAGTTATCTGTCTTTTGCCTGGAAGCATAGTTATGTTCCCTTTGCCTCCAGTTTTGATAAAACTTTCATACAATACGCTATACTTTGAGCAAATTGTAACTACAATACAGTGGCAATTATGATCTAAGACTGCTGTGGAATGCATCTGACGGTTACTATTTACTCAGCCCTGCTGATATTAAGCTAAAGTATGGGAGACCTGTTACAGCTCCTCCACTAAGGGACACCAGAGAATCTGAGTGAGAGGTGTAACAAATAAACAGAACAGGCAAGACTGAGCAACAGGGTTATCAAGAATTTTACAAAATCCTAGGGAAACCACATATTTAAACCAAAAGGAAAATAGTGAAAAAGATTTCTCACCTTTTGAAAGTTCTCCTTCCACAAATCTTCTATGACTATGTATCCTCGTAAACCCCAGTCATATAGTTTCTCTCCACTGACCTTGAAATAAAACATAAAAGATCCACTACTAGTCCATACATGACTGGTAAGGAAGAGAATTTTCCATTTTCCTTTTTCCAATGTAACTCTATTTGAGCACATGACGACTATAGCAGTCTTGGGACATATACATCAAAACTGTACAACATAAGTAATTAAAAATAATAAGGACATAAGAAGAAAAATAGTTTGATTATATATAGTTATCATTTAAAATAATCTGCTATCAATCATGTATATATTCCAAAGTTTCACAGCTTCAAGGAAAAAAATGTAGGAGATCACTGCTGATATGGGAAATTCCGAAAACTCTACCTACCACATCCAGCGCGTAACAGCCAATCAAGTCAAATTTTTGCCAAGCTGAAAATCATTCATTGCAGGAGCTTAGGTAAAAAACTGGTGAACCCAGTAAAGATGCTCTCAGCTTTCCCAGTTCCCCCAAAACATAAAGTCTTCGAGTTTCCACAGGGATTTTGCCTCCTAGTCCAAAATCTTTTCTACAACATCCTGAGGTCCCAGAGTCAGAGCATATTTTGGGGTGGGAGGTTCACTACCTTAAAAGGTACTTGTCCACCTTGGGCTAGGTAGCTTTAATGGTTGGAAACTGGAAATAGGTAAGTATTGAGCTTTCTTTTAAAAAATGCTTCCAGTAATTTGCATTCATTGGTCCTACTTATAACCAAGGATGTTGATTACTCTTCCACATGACGGTACTTCAAATTTCTGAAAAGTTATTATTCCTCTTCCTAAGTTTTATAATAATTTCTCCATACATAGCATTTTAGTTTACAAAGCACATTCACATGAATTATCTCTACTCTATTATATCATAACCCTGTGCAGTAAGTAGGCAAAGATGATAAGGAAATATTCAGAGACTTGTCTAAGGTCATAGGGCTAGTAAATCCACTAGTCATTGCAACATGCTGGGTTCTTACAAGTTACAGTCTTCCAGTCGCTCCAAATGTTCTTAGAATATGGTATGACATGATTCTTGGACCCACTGGGAGACATTTCGAGCATTTACCTCGTATACGGCACTGTTTTGTCACTGTTAGAAATTTCTGAGAGGAAAATAACATTCACTGATTTTAACGGTTTTCTTACAGTACTTTCATCCAAACACCACTGAACAGAAAATAGAATGTTTGCAATTAAGAGGCTTGTCCAAAGTCAGAGTAGTCATTAAAAAAAAAAAAACACACACACACAAAAATTTAAACTGAAATAGGAACCAAATGACATCAGAAAATCTTTTTCAATCACCGATGTCTGTTTTGTTTTATTCTGGCAAAATACATTTAACATAAAATGTACCACTGTAACCATTTTTAGGTGTACAACTCAGTAACATTAAAAAAATTCATTCACAATGTTATGCAACCATCACCACTAACCATTTCTGAAAGTTTTTCATTATCCCAAACAGATCACTAATGTTTGATACACCCAGTGAAAATAAAGTTAATTATTTTGCTCTGGCTTACCCTAGGTATAAAAGACCAAACTCCTTCCCGTTGACTTTAAAAACACATTATAATACAACTCATATTTGCATCCTATTACCTTGGTTGTGAACCCAGAAGATCTTTTCCAACATATGTCAGGGCATAGAAAATTTAGAAAAGACTTCTACTCAGGGGGCAGCCACCTGTGCCTCTTGACCAGCAGCCATGCCCACCCTATCCATTTACTATTTAAACCATAACATACTAACATAACGTTAGATGATTTTTATGACCTAGAGCAGGCAGAATGATCCCCTGTTCCTGAGCTGGGGCTGCAACAGGTGGAGGAACATTAACTACCTGCTTCCAGGACCGCTGTAAACAATGTCAAGCCCATGCTAAAGAGATCTTACTGGCAACTGTCACCAAAGCCATCAATTTCCCACAGCTGGAGCCAATGGGCTCCCACCTACAACTGTAGCACAATCTAGGAATCTAGACTCAATCCTGTCACGAGGACTCCAGAGAGCTCAGTGTCATGTGGGTCTGGCTTAGAGTCCTCAGGGCCCAATTCTGGTGATGGCACTGCTGCTCCTCCTAGGACGGGGTCTCCGTGTGATATGGCAGTTCCGGCAACTGGTCCCTGCCCCCATAAACTGTCCAGGAACTCAAAACCTATAGCCTGCTTTGCTCTTGCCAGTTTTCCAAGGAACTCTGTGTCTATAGTCCCACCAAGTCCACACAGCACTGCCCTGAAGAATCTAGTCTACATCAGTGGTTCTCAAATGTCAGAGGCACTGAAATCTCCTGGAGCGCTCGCTAAAACAGGCAGGAACCCTAACTCTCAGTGTCTGAGTCAGTAGGTCTGGGCTGGGGCCTGAAAATTTGCACTTCTTTTTTTAATTCAAAAAAAATTTGTTTTGCTATTTATTTTATCCAAAAGAATGTGTTTCCCTATCACAAAAATATGATAACCCCATCACCAACAGTAGCAAAGTCTGTACAGTCGCACTGAGGAGGGAGTGCTCATTGGGTATTCCCCTGTCCCAAAGGTCCTAAAGGAGGAAAACAGTAAAAGAAAAAAAATCCTCAGAACAAATCCAAACCCCATGATGACTTTTGGGACAGACATGACATGACAGTTTCCGTCTTCTTTCATTCTTAGCTGCAGATGTATTTCAGCAGGATCAAGTACAATTTAACTTAAGTAAGCCCTTCATATCAACTCCAGCACCTTAACTATACCCTCACTGTTAGCAGCAATCAGCACAGTGCACTCCTATTTTCAAAAACCATAAGACACCTCAGAAAACAGTTAAGATGGATGCAGGAATAACCTCACTTGGCTGCTTTTTAATAACCCAGAATCCTTAATCAGCAGAGATAGTAAACAAAGCAGCAAGGAAAGTAGGACCTGCAGTGCTGGTTTTAAAGCCTGTATGGAGGGAGAGGATCAAACTTAGTCAGCTGTCCTAAGCCGGACAGAAACCTCCATGTTCATGTAGGATCACTGCCATTTGTAGACAAATACATTTTTCATTTGTCCACATGGTTAGTTCCTGCAGGTTCCATGAGAATTTGCATTTCTAACAAGTTCCCAAAAGATTCTCATATTGGTGGTCTAGGGACCATACTTTGAGACCTGCCGGTCCAGCTGTTATGGCCTGAATTATGTCCCCTGCCAAATTCACATGGTAAAGCCTTAGCCCACAATGTGACTCTATGTAGAGATAGGGCCTTTTAAGATTAAGTGAGGTTATAAAGGGAGGGCCTCTAATCCAATATGACTGGTGTCACTGTATGAAGAGGAAGAGACATCAGGGATGTGTGCACACAATGAAAAGGCATGTGAAGACAGTGGGAAGGCAGCCATCTGCAAGCCAAGGAGAGAGGCCTCAAGAGAAACCAACTTCGCTAACACCTTGATCTTAGATTTCCACTCTCCAGAACTGTGAGAAAATAATTTTCTGTTATTTAAGCCCCACAGTCTATGGTGTTTTGTTATGGCAGCTTGAGCTGGCTAAGAAATCAGCTTTAGCCATGTTGCCTGCCACTGTGTTCTACTCACTAGGATGCCATCAAGCTGAGGCCTAAAGGGCAGGGAAGGAGTAGCCAACTGAGAGCCCCAAGCAGGGTACTCCCAGCAGAGGGGACCACACTCCCTGAAGGGCCTAGCAAGGAAAGCCAGGCCAGCTCCAGGGCTGCAGACAAGGCATGGAGGGTCAAGCACAGGCCTGTGCCTGCAACCCAAGGAAGGCAGGTTGTGACCAGATACACCTGAAATGAGAATGACCCATAACTATCAACTTTGGAATTTGAGTCTCTACACTTCCATGTCAACATGCACAAATAAAGGTATCTTAGGTTTTCTTTTATTAATACTCAAATTAGTGTGCATTCTCAGACCACTGACATGATTGGAAGGAGGGCCAGAACTGAGGTACATAGTGAAGAAAAACATTTAAATTTGCTGTACTCATTTATATTTGTGAAGAAATTTTAGTCTGTTGTTATAAAAGCTGTAAAATAAAATTAAATTAAAATAAAGCAGTAAACTCATACATACGTAAGCAAGAATAAGGCATATCTTAACTTATTGGGTCTACCTTACCTGGAAAAATACGATGGCTTGTTGTGGATAATAAAGAGAGGCAGCTATTCCCATGAAACCAGGTGGATATACCAGCTTCTTTATTTTTGAACCTATTTAATAAAAGGTTGTGGACATTGTCAGATGATTCCATCTTAACCATCTCAATTTGCCTGTATATCCAACATTAAATAAGACTTCTTTGGGCCCTGGCTGGTATAGCTCAGTGGATTGAGCACAGGCTTGTAAACCAAGTGGTTGCTGGTTCGATTCCCAGTCAGGGCTCATACCTGGGTTGCAGGATAGGTCCCCAGTTCGGGGAACGTATGGGGCAACCACACAATGATGTTTCTCTCCCTCTCTTTCTCCTTCCCTTCCCCTCTCTCTAAAGAATAAATAAAATCTTTAAAAAAAGACTTCTTTGGGGCCCTGGCCAGGTAGCTCAGTTGGTTAGTGTCATCCCAATATGCCAAGATGTGGGTTCGATCCCTGGTCGAGGCTCATACAAGAATCAACTAATGAATGTATAAATAAGTGAAACAATAAATCGATGTTTCTCTCTGGAAAAAAAAAAAGGCTTCTTCAGTCCTAGATTGACAGAGAATGTACTTAATAACATCAAACATATCAAAAAGAACCGCCACATTTTAATAGCTTCAGTGGGACACAATTCATACAACTCACCTATTTAAAATATACAATTCAATGGCTTATAGTGCATTCACAGAGGTGTGCAACCATCACCACAATCAATTTTAGAATAATTTCATCAGTCCCAAAAGAAACTCCATATCCATTAGCAGTCACCCCCAATTCCCCCATCACCCCCAGCCCTAGGGAGACACTAATCTACTTTCTATCGCTAAAGCATTTGCCCACTTGGACATTTCATATAAATGGAATTATATGACATGTGGTCCTTGCAACTGGCTTCTTTCATCAGCACAATGTTTAAGAGAACCACCATTTCTAAGGAAACAGAAAAAAGATTGTTATGGAAAAAACACACACATTATTTTAATTTCTAAGATTTATGTTCTTTTTATAGTAAACTGGCTTCCTATTTACATAATGAACACAAGTATTCCCCTCTTCTCCTTTCTAATACTCCATGATAATAATAGTATAGTAATAAAATACAGATGATAAACCCACAACAAAGAGAAACTATGTGGAAAGGCCACTGGAGGGGCAATTTTCAGAAAATGGAGAGTGGCCCTGGCTGGTGTGGCTCAGGGGACTGAGTGCCAGCCTTCAAGCTGAAGGGTTACTGGTTCGACTCCTGATTAGGGCACATTCCTGGTTTGTGGGCCAGGTCCCAGTTGGGACCGTGTGAGAGGCAACTAATCAATGTATCTCTCACGTATTCATGTTTCTCTCCCTCTCTTCCTCTCTCTAAAAGTAAATAAATAAAATCCTTAATAAAAAAATAAAATGGAGAGTGAACAGAAGCAAGAGGACACATAGCCTTGAAGTCCTGAGGAGGGGCTGTAGCAGAGGAGGGAATAGAATGCCCCAGCAGCCCAGAGATGGCGGGCACTGTGAAGGGGGGACAGGGCAACCAGGGATCAGGACAGGGTTATAAATGCAAGTCCTGGCCTTCTCCTTCCCCCACACCATCCCAGTGCAAAGCTGCCTATGGCCAGGTGTCTCTCCAGGCAAAAATTGTAAAAGTGGATGGGGTGATTCTAGAGAAATGCCATGGATTTTCTGTTGAGAACCAAGGTAACTGGTGTATATGCACATACATGTAAGTGCATGAGAGTAGAACCTTCCTCATTCAGGCGCCGAGGGTAGGCATCCCCCATATTAAAGTCACTCTCCATTCAGCTCACCCTGAGGTAAAATCTGCCTGCCAGCAAGCCCCGTCTATGCACAAAAAGTTCTTATTGGCATTTCAACTGCTTTCTTGTTAAATATGATGTGCAACCAAGGAGCATTATCTATTTGAGGAAAAACTGCAATATAAGACAAGATCAAGACAAGCAACAACGAAAAAAATGACACTATAGGAAATAGAAGTTTAAAACAAAAACTAAACCTGTAATTAAGTATCACTGAATAAGTTAAAGAAGCTACTACATTAAAAGAAAAAAAAAAGAGTTCTAAGAAAAAGAACAGAGAACAAAAAAGAGGTCTTGGAAATGACTAAGTAAAAAAATCAAAAGGAATAAAATAATCAAGAAAATATAAGGGAAATATAGGGTCAGTTTAAATAGCTTGATCGCTAATACGAGTTCAGGAAGGGAAAAGATGAGGGTAAATTTTCAAAGAAATACAGGATAGACATCTTCCTGCAGCTGAAGGCTACAAGCCACCAAAATGCCCAACCAGGAAACAAACAACTATATATAGTCACAGCACCATGGGAATTCAGAGCACTGGAGATTAAGAGAAGATCCTCAAAGCTTCCAGGAAAAAAAAAAATGAATCACTTCAAAAGAATCAAACTTCCAGACTGGCTGCTGACTCTCACATCTGCAACTCTGGATGCTAGAACACACGGCCTTCAAAGTCTTGATGGAAAACAAACTATACGCCCAACCAAACTATCACATGGTATGAGGACAGAAAGTAATTTTTGGAAAGTTTACCTCCAACATAGGCTTTTTTGAGAGTGACTTAAGCATGTAGTTGAACAGCATGGCAGAGCAAAACAAAGACATGATGATATGGAACTGGAAAAGGGGGCCAAATCCAAGGGAAGAGCGAGACGGTGTCCCAGGAAAACAGCTGTGTGGAGTCTCAGTCCAGTCTGAGAGGATGTGCAGCCCTGGGAAGGGGGAATTGAGCAGGATGGGGAGCTGGGAGAAACCTGAGAATGTGGTTAAGAAAACAGGCAGGTAGAGGGTAAAACAGGAAAATACACTTGAAATGGACTTGCCGTGAGAAACAGTCTCCACTGAGAGACACAGTTTGTACATGGGATACATATAGATGCTGGTGCAATGTATGTTATTAACACTTACATAGAATAATGTATAAGTGCTATTTATTTTAACTTTAAACAGACAAATCTCCAAAGATGGAATGGATAATGCAGAAAAGAATACAAATATTATCAATGTAGACTCTTAATATATTAATGTTTCTCTCCCTGTCCCACTGCCTTGATTGAAAGGACATAATTACTCCAAAGGAGAAAAGCCTGTTATACCCCTGGGATCCCCCTGTATACTTGAAGCTTTAAGCACCTGGGCAGCTCACACAGGTGAGGACCAAATGAAGGGCAGCAAACCCGCCATCCTACCGTTTTCCATTCCTCTAGGGAAAGCTGATAAGCAGCAGCTCTTGAGCTCTTGGGCCTTTAAGCTCCTACTGGTTCATACAATGAGCTGGGAACCCCAGAATTTTAGGAAGAAGTGCAACCTTCACCTCTACCATCTCCATGCCCAGACCTCCCAAGAAGCCAGGAGTCTGAGCTGTAGCTATCAGCATTGCCAGAGGGGAATGAACCCCTGGCTGCCAGTGCTGGGGGGAGCCACCAAAAGGTAACAACAGTAAGTGACAACCACCTGCCCCCCCCCACCGAGTGGCCTGGTTGGGCCTATTTCCTCTGACTGATCATCCACTCACTTCTTTTCCCAAAGAGATGCCACTTGTCACTCATCCCCATCAACTGAGGCAGACGACCTTAGCAGATATGCTACAGAAACCCTATCATATGGTCCAACAAACCTTCTTCTTGGTATATACCCCAAGGAAATGAAATCTATCTCAAAGAGTTATCTGTATTCCCAGTTCATTGCAGCATTATTCACAATAGCCAAGACATGGAAACAACCTAAATGTCTGACAATGAATGAACTGATAAAGAAATTGTGGTGTCTATATACAATGGAATGTTATTCAAACTTAAAAAAGGACACCCCGCCATTTGCAACAACATGGATGAACCTGGAGGGCATTGTGCTAAGTGAAATAATCCAGACACAGAAAGAAAAAAACCTGCATGATCTCAGTGATGTGTGGGATCTTTAAAAATGAAACACATAGAAAATCAAATACGAGGAAGGAAGATGGTGGTGCGGTAGGAGGGAGCAGATTCCATTCCCCCTGCACACGGCAGAGGAACCTGGCCGATCTGTCGAGAAACAGAGCAGTCAGCTAGCGGAAAAACAGCATATTTGAAAGTAGGAGATCAAAAGTTGTAGTGGACACTGAAAAATCGGACGGTAAGGAAAGTACTTCAGAACAATAAGAGCCCAGGGAGCAGCGGAGACCAGGGCTGCTGAGGCCCTGGCCCGGCGCATGCCAGGACTGCTATGAGGCTCTAGAGAGGGAGCCAGTATGTGTGCGACAGCAGATGGCTCTGCGAAGGAAGATGCCTGCGCGCAATCGGAGACAACCGCGTGCGACTATGGGCACTCTTGCGCGTGTGCAACAGCAGACGACCGGAGACCTGTGGCCGAAGGCACCCAGCTGTGTGACTGGAGACTTGTAGCTGAAGGTGCCCATGTGCGAAGGGGACAACTGCGTGACCGGAGACCTGTGGCCCTCGCCAGGAACCCGGGCAGTGAGAGCGATCTGTGGGAGACTCAGAGCCTGCACATGTGAACCCAGGGAGTGCACAAGATCCAAGGGAAACCCGGAGCTCACTCCCATGAAATTGGGGTGAGTGCACAGCGTGGGAATCCCGAGCTCACACCCATGAACTTGGGAAAGTGTACGCTCCTCAGGAGGCTCAGAACATACGCCCGAGGCCCTGTGCGGAGAGGTGCCAGGCTAGCACTGGGAGGACCAGCCCAAAGATAACTGAGTGCTGAACAGGGAGAAAAGCCATACCATAACCCCTCCTCTGCCTCTGCAGCCAGCAAGACCAGAAAATTCGGCTTCGCCAGTGTGAAAACAGCAAGAGATTGTTTTTTGTTTGTTTGTTCGTTTTTCTTTTTTTAAATAATTTTTTTATTATTTTTTCATTATTTTTTATCTTTTTTTACCCCTCAACTCCTTTTGCTTCTCTTTGCTTCTTTCTTGTTTTATTCCTTCTTTCTTTCTTCCCAATTTTATCTCTTCTTCCTTCCTCTTCATTTTTTCTTCCTTTTTCATTTTCTTCTTTTTTTAAATACCCATGAGTGAGACCAAAAACAACAACAACAACAACAACAACAACAACACAAACCCTGGAACAGTGAAAAAACCAGAGTTGGTCCCAAAGAGGAGGCATTCCAACAGCTGAGACAGTGGAAGCTGTGATCACCAGGATACACAAAGGAGACTGCTCCACTGAATCTTGCAGGTATTCTAGCACAGAAGTTCACACCATAAACCCAGGGAGCCAGAACAGTTCAATTTAACAAGCTGAGGCTGACAAGAAGAGTCTCACAAACAATGGGAAGACAAAGAAAGAATCCCCAAGTGAAACGAAAGGAGGAAGCCCCAGAAAGAATGCTAAATGAAATGGAGGCAACTCAACTATCAGATATTGAGTACAAAGCAATGGTTGTCAGGAAACTCCATGAGCTCTCAATGAGCTACCAGAAACTGCAGGGAAGCTACAATGAACTCACTGCAAACTATATCAACATGAAAAAGGAAATACAAACTATCAACAAAGGCCAAGAGGAAATGAAGAATACAATTTCTGAGCTGAAGAACACAGTGGAAGGAATCAAAAGCAGAATCGATGAAGCAGAAGATCAGATCAGTGAGTTGGAGGACCAAGTAGAAAAAAACACCCAGAAAGAGCAAGAAAAGGAAAAGAGGCTCAGAAAGAATGAAGAGGGATTAAGAGAAATGCAAGACAATATGAAACGTAATAATATCCGTATAATAGGGATACCAAAAGAAGAATAAGAAGAGCAAGGGATAGAAAACCTATCTGAAAAAGTAATGATGGAAAACTTCCCTAATTTGATGAGAGAAAAAGTCACACAAATCCAGGAAACACAGAGTCCCAATCAAGAGGAACCCAAAGAGGCCCACTTCAAGACACATCATCATTAAAATGGCAAAATTCCAACACAAAGAGAGAATCTTAAAGGCAGCAAGGGATAAACAGGAAGTAACATACAAGGGAGCCTCAATTAGGTTAGCAGCTGACTTCTCAATGGAAACACTCCAAGCCAGAAGAGAATGCCAAGAAATATTCCAAGTAATGAAAGCCAGAGGCCTGAAACCAAGACTACTTTACCCAGCAAGGCTTTCAATCAAGATAGAAGGCCAAATAAGGAGCTTCCCAGACAAAAGAAGTCTAAAAGAATACACCTCTACCAAACCAGTTCTGCAAGAGATACTAAAGGGACTGCTTTAGGGAAAGGAAGGAAAAGCGGGGGGGAGGGAGGGAGGGACACAGGCACAAAAATGGCAATGAATAAGTACCTATCAATAATAACCTTAAACGTAAATGGATTAAATGCTCCAATCGAAAGACATAAAGAGCTAAATGGGTAAGAAAGCATGACCCACACATATGCTGCCTACAAGAGACCCACCTCAGGACAAAAGACCTATACAGACTCAAAGTGAAGGGCTGAAAATAAATTTTCCAAGCAAATGGACAGGACAAAAAAGCCATAGCAATACTCATATCAGACAAAACAGTCTTCAAAAGAAGAGCCATAAGGAGAGACCCAGAAGGTCACTTCATAATGCTCAAGGGAAGAATCCACCAAGAAGACATAAACATTGTAAATATATGTGCACCCAACATAGGAGGACCCAAATACATAAAGAAAATCTTAGAGGACTTTAAGAAAGATATTGACAGCAACACAATTATAGTAGGGGATTTTAATATCCCACTGTCAAAAATGGACAGATCTTCCAAACAAAAAATCAACAAAGATATTGTGGCATTGAACAACACTCTACATGAAATGGATTTAACTGATATACATAGAGCCCCTCATCCCAAAGAAACTAAATACACTTTCTATTCAAATGTACATGGAACATTTTCAAAGATAGACCACATGATAGGACACAAAACCAGCCTCAACAAAATCAAGAAAATTGAAATCATACCAAGCATTTTCTCAAACCACAAGGGACTGAACCTAGAAATCAACCCCAAGGGGAAAAACCCAAAACCCTCAAAATCATGGAGACTGAATAGCATGCTATTAAACAATGAATGGGTCAAGAATGAAATTAGGGAGGAAATCAGAAAGTTTCTGGAAACAAACGAAAATGAACTCACAATGACCCAAAACTGATGGGACACAGCAAAAGCAGTCCTCAGAGGGAAATTCATAGTGATACAGGCCTACATAAAAAAGATAGAAACACTTCAAACAAACAACTTAACCCTACGCCTACAAGAACTTGAAGAACAACAACAAAGACAGCCCAGAGCAAGTAGAAGGAAGGAAATAACCAAGATCAGAGCAGAATTAAATGACACAGAGACTAAAAGCACAATTCTAAGGATCAATGAATCCAGGAGCTGGTTCTTTGAAAAGATAAACAAAATCGACAACCCTTTAAGCAGGCTCATCAAGAAAAAAAGAGAGAGGACCCAAATAAACACAATCAGAAAAGAAAGAGGAGAGATTACAACTGAAACCACAGAAATACAAAGGATT
>PVKU01006415.1:0-68871 GCA_004027475.1 Anoura caudifer
TGGGGGTTATCTGCAAAACCATTGCTATGCAAAACAACTCAATGGCCCTGCTCCATTTGTCCCTTCCCCCAACTCATACCTGTGGGGGAGGGGGTGAGGACATCTTATATGTCCCTCTAATATTCCCTGGACACCGTGAGTTCTGGGCCCCATTCCAACTCCCTTTTGGGGCCCCCCTCTTGGCTGCACCCTGTTACAAGATGACTGCTGAAAGTCAAATCAGAAGTGTCAGGAAGGTTCTGCCCAGCTTCGGATCCCTCTTCCCCATGAGTGATGACTCACCCCTGCTTTGCTGCTCTCAAACCTGCTTGGGGCCTCTGGAAAGAGCTCAGCCAGGCTTTTAATGATCAATGAAAAGGTCATTTTTTTTATGTGTCTGCACAGACTTTTGACTAGTCTTCTCAAAAGCTGTTCTTGCAAAATGCTTTCTTAAATTTTGCCCAATCAGTACTAAGGTAAAAAAAAAAATGAAAATAAACCTCTTTCTATTCTCTTTTTTCTCTTCTAGCTGGCCTGGTAAAGCCAATTTCATTCCCAAAATTCAAATTGGAAACTACTTTCTGTTCTCATTAGTTTGGGTTGTAGCAGTCATTACATTCTAAACAATCCCTGAATACCAATTCCTTACTAGAATTATCCTGGACTCAACAACTGGTTTTCTTAGTAGTAAGACTGAAGCAAATTATTCCTGGCATTTGTAACTAAACATGTTGTGTTTGGCACTTTACAGTGTTTTCATTATAATTGAGTTATCAACATTTATCTCTATGAGGGGAAAGAAAAAGCTGTTTAATAGTGAAGGCTACCAACCACACAGACCTGTTTACTGACATCAACAGGCTCCTGGGGCTTTTTCCTTTTGCTTGGAGAAAAGAAAGAAAACCCACAGGCCCCAAGACCTCTGTGTTCTGCGAAGGGGGATTATTTGAAGGTAATGGAAAACTAAGGGGAAGTGGAGGTAGAAGGCTTTTAAGTTACAAGGCTCCCTGGGAGCTTAAGGCCCATGGCTGAGACAGTTTTTGTCCTCATCCTCATGGGGGCTATCCCTTAGGTTTCTCACCTCAGTGTCTGTGGAACAAAACCTTTCCAAAGCTGGGCTACCTGGAGTAAGTGCTAGGAATCTGGTGGGGTCTTTAGGATTCCCCTTTCCTTTCAGCAGGGAAGGCAGGGATGCTCTGGATGGGAGACTCCTGGACAGGGAGGTAGATGCCTGCTTACCTGCTTGTGAATTTACCCAAACTTAGGGCTCTTGGATAGGTGGCATAAAAGAAGACACAGAAGGAGCTCTGGCCAGGTTCCTGAGTTCAGTCACAATCCTGGCTCCGTCACTCACTGCTGTGTGAGTGCTTACATCTCTGTGCCTCATTCCTCATCTTTAAAGTAGTAGTAATAATTGCTATATGTCACAGAGGTTATTTTGTTGACTAAGTGAATTAATATTTGTAGTTAGAACAGCATCCCCAGCATGTAATAAGTGCTTTGATGAATTTTAAAAATAATATGGAGTGGCTTCTCAAGCAGACAAGGCAACACCTTCAGAAGCATTTGAAGGCCCATGTGAAGACGTTATTCCTTGGACAACAGAAGAACAGAAGCTCTTGGAAAGAACTTTGAAAATATATCCAGTAAAAACACCTGAAAGAGGCGGGAAAAGAGCAGAGGCAGTGCCTGGAAAAACAAAGGAGGACTGCATGAAATGATATAAGGAACTTGCCAAAATGGTAAAAGCAAAGAGATCTGCTCAGGAGCAAGAACTGAATGCAAGGAGAGCCAAGAAATGACTCACAATCTTTGCTGAGTGTGCATTTTTACAAAAAATCTGAAAATACTATAAAAAATAAAAAATAAGCAACAAATTTCCTTTAACAATTTAACAACAACTAAAGGGACTTTTAAATGTTCTTTTGTTCTCTCTAGGTCTGAATTCACAAAACAGGCTATAAACACAGAAAGGGAAAGATTGATTGCCCATCCCCTAAGCCACAAAGTCCTCTCATTCATTTGAGTGTACCATCAAACCAACTCCAAACCCGTGTTTCTCTATTTTTTAAATATGTAATCTTTTAAAAATATATTTTATTTATTTATTTTTTTTAGAGACGGGAAGTGAAGGAGAAAAAGAGGGAGAGAAACATCAATGTGCAGTTACTTCTGAAGAGCCCCCTACTGGGGACCTAGCCTGAAATCCAGGCATGTGCCCTGACTGGGAATCGAATCAGCAACCCTTTGATTCACAGTACGTCAATCAATCCACTGAGCCACACCAGCCAGGGCCAAATCTGTGTTTCTTTAAAAGCCAATCTTTGGCACCATTGTGGGAGTGATGTTCCCAGCCTCTCAAAAAGTGGAACTTAAAACATTTCTCAACAGTATGTAGAGAACCAATCTTCAGATGATAACTCCTAAGCAGTTAAATTTAGAGCAGCTACAGTAGATGAAAAGCCAGGACTGCCAGATTCCTTTCTCCTTTGACTGCCTCGCCATCAGGACCTATGGACTAAGTGTGCCTTACATCTGATAATGATAATAATGACAACAGCAGTAATAATAAGAGCTATCACCCATGTAGCATTTTTTCACTGCCAACTGTTTCAAGCACTTTAGTACTTATAACAACCCTAAGAGATGGATACTATTATTATCCCCTTTTTACAGATGGGAAAACTGAGGCATAAAAAAGCTAAGTTGCAAATCTAAAGTCACAGGACTAATAGAGACAATAGTTAAACACAGGTAGTGTGGCCCAAGTCCAACACTTGCTGTTACACAACTTTTTTCTATCATTGATCCCAACAATGAGCGCAGACCCAGTTCGGGCTAAGAAACCCAATACTGTCTTCAGGCAGAAGGGATCTGAGTGGTTTGGGACCAAGTCTCACTGCTTGTCTAGCACTGGCTTTGTAACCTGCCTGTTTTCCTCATAGAGAGTTTTTAGCTAAGAGCAGGATTCCGGTGACAGGTTCTGTCTCATTTTGTGTTCTTGAGCCTGTCTTGAAAACATGCTTAGTTCTCCCATTTCCTTGCCTTGTTCTCCTTGCCTTGGTCCTGAGCTTTCCATTTATAACTCACATTTATAACTTTCCATTTATAACTAAGCACCAACTATGTGCCAGTCAAGAATACAGGCCTGGGGATACAGAGCCGTCAGGAGACTCATCATCTGATAGACACAGAGATGCAAATAACTACATGAAGTCTGAGGGCTGTGATGAAATCTATAAGGTATCAGTTAGGCAGAATGAGGAGGGCCTGATTCTCCCTGGGAGAGGGGTTATTAAGATAGGCTTCACAGAGGAGGCCATATGGACTGTCTATTCTGTACTCCAACCAGTTGCCTGGAATTCTTTCTGGTAGTCACTTTGCAACTACCACATCCTGCTTTCTTGAATGTACCCATGTGACCTCAGAGAGTAAGAGGGAATTGTATTTGTCATATTTACATACTTAAAAAAATTTCTTTTACTGAATTTATTGGAGTGACATTGGTTAATAAAATTATATAGGCTTCAAGTGTACAATTCTGTAATAAATACATCATCTGTATATTGTGTTCTGTGTTCACCATCCAAAGTCAAGTCTTTTTCTGCCACCATTTAACCCCCTCTACTTTCTTTTACCTCCCCTACCCCCTTCCCTCTTGTAAATACCATACTGTTGTCAGTAAAAGTTAAATGTTTTTAATTTTTTTTATTTTTCACTTAATGGCTTCACCTTTTTCAACCAGCCCCCCAAACCCCCTCCTCTCTGACAGCTGTCAGTCTGTTTTCTGTATCTATGAGTTTATTTCTATTTTGTTCATTAGATTGCACATACAAGTGAAATCATGTGGTATTTGTTTTTCTCTGACTGGCTTATTTCACTTAGCATAATATCTCCAGGTCCATCCATGCTTTCACAAAAGGTAAGATTTCCTTCTTTTTACATCCAAATAGTATTCCATTGTGTAAATGTACCACAGCTTTCTTATCCACTCATCTACTGATGGGCACTTAGGTTGCTTTCAGATTTTGGCTATTGTAAAAAACGCTGCAATAAACATAGTAGTACATATATTCCTTTGAATCAGTATTTAAGGTTTCTTCGGATATATTCCAAGAAGTGGAATCATTTGGTTATAAGGCAGTTCCATTTTTAATTTTTTGAGGAAACGTCATATTGGTTTTCATAGTGGCTGTACCAGTGTGCATTCCCATCAACAGTGCAAGAGGATTCCCTTTCCCCCACAACGTCACCAACACTTGTTTGTTGATTTATTGCTAGTAGCCATTCTGACAGGTGTGAAGTGATATTTTATTGTGGTTTTAATTTGCATTTCTCTGATGATTAGTGATGTTGAGCATCTTTTTATATGTCTATTTGCCATTTTATATCCTCTTTGGAGAAGTGTCTATTCAGATTCTTTGCCTATTTTTAAAAATTTGTTTGTTTATTTTTTGGTGTTGAGTTTTATAAGTTCTTCGTAAAATTCAGATAATAACCCCTTATCAGATGTACTGGTGAGTATGTTCTCCCATTCAGTGGTTCCCCCTTGTACCCCATTTTGCTGAAGGTTTCCTCTGCTATGCAAAATCTTTTTACTTTGATGTAATCCCACTTGTTTATTTTTTTCCCCTTGCCTGAGGATATGTACCAGAAAAAAAATATTGCTATGAGAAATTTCCAAGATTTTACTGCCTGTTTTCTTCAAGGATTTTTATGGTTTCAAGTCTTATCCATAAGTCTTTAATCCATTTTGAATTTGTTCTTGTGCATGGTATAAGAAGGTGGTCTAGTTTCATATTTTTGTATGTTTCTGTCCAATTTTCCCAACACCATTTATTGAATAAACTCTCTTTACCTCATTGTATGTTCTTGCCTCCTTTGTCAAATATTAATTGACCATAAAAGTGTGAGTTTATTTTTGGGCTCTTAGTTCTGTTCCATTAATCTATATGCCTGTTTTTATGCTAGCACCATGCTGGTTGATTATTATGGACTTATAGTATAATTTGATATTAGGTTGTGTGTTTCCTCCAAATTTGTTCTTCTTTCTCAAGATTGCTGTGGCTACTCAAGACCTTCTATAGTTCCATATAAATCTTTGAAATATTTTTTCTAGTTCTGTGAAATATGCCATTGCTATCTTGAATTGTATTGAATCTATAGATTGCTTTGGGTAGTGTGGACATTTTAATTACATTAATTTTTCCTATTCATAAACACAGTATATGCTTTTCACTTATTTGTGTCTTCTTCAATTTCTTCTTCAGTCTCTTATAATTTTCTGAGTACAGGTCTTTTACATCCCTGGTTAAATTTATTTCTAGGTATTTTATTTTTTTAGATACAATTTTAAATGGGACTGTTTTATTAGTTTCTCTTTCTGATTGTTCATTAATGGTGTATAAAAATGCAACCAGTTTCTGGATATTTATTTTGTATGCCTGGAATAAATCTCACTTAATTATCAATAATTAAATTAATTATAATCTCATTATTAAAAGTTCATTTGTGAACTTTTTTAATGTATTGCTGGATCAATTTGCTAATATTTTGTTGATGATTTTAACATCTATGTTCATCAAGGATATTGGCTTATAATTTTCATTCTTTGACATGCCTTTATCTGGTTTTGGAATTAGGATAATGTTGGCCTCATAAAATGAGACTGGGAGTCTTTGTTCTCTTGAATTTTTGAAATAATTCAAGAAAGATAGGTGTTAGTTCCTCTTTGAGTAGTTGGTGAAATTCACCTGTGAAGCCATCCAGTCCAGGACTTTTGTTGGGAGGTTTTTGACTACTGCTTCAATTTCATTAGTTATTATAGGTCTACCTAGATTTTTTTATTTTTCCTGACTCATTATGGAAGATCATAAGTTTCTAGGAAGTTGTACATTTTTGTTTAGATTATCCAACTTATTAGCATATAGTTATTTATAATATTTTCTTCTATTTCTTTGTATTTCTGTGGTGTCAGTTGTTACTTCTCTCTCATTTCTGATTTTTCTTGAGGAGTCTGATTAAAAGTTTATTAATCTTATTTATCCTTTACAAAGAGCCAGTTCTTTGTTTCATTAATCTTTTAGAATCTATTGATTTTTAGATTTCATTGATTTTTAGACTCTATTTCATTTATTTCTACTCTGATCTTCATTGTTTCCTTTCTTTTACTTATTTTGGTCTTTGTTGTTCTTTTTCTAGTTCTGTTAAGTGTAAAGTTAGACTGTTTATTTGAGATTTTTGTTGTTTCTTGAGGTAGGCCTGTAATGCTATGAATTTCCTTCTTAGAACTGCTTTTGTTGTGTCCCATAGGTTTTGGGCTTTTGTTCTCTCATTTTCATGTGTTTCAATGTATCTTTTGATTTCTGCCTTGATCTTGTTGTTAACCCATTTAATGTTTAGTAACATGTTATTTAGCTTCCATATTTCTGTGTGTTTTTCTTTTTTTTTTTGTGATTGATTTCTACTTTCATAGCGTTGTGGTCAGAGAAGATGCTTGATATGATTTCAATCTTCTTAAATTTATCAAGACTTGTTTCATGTCCTAACATGTGATCTATCCTATAGAAAATGTTTCATGTGCACTTGGAAAGAATGTATATTCTGCTGCTTTGGGATGAAATGCTCTGAAGATATCAATTAAATCCATTTGGTCTAGTGTGTCATTTAAGGGCACTTGTTTCCTGGTTGATTTTTTTTTTTTTGTCTGGGACCTCTACCCATTAATGCCAATGCAGTGTTAAAATCCCCTACTATGACTGTACTTCTGTTGTTCTTTCTCATTATGTCCATCGAGATTTGATTTATATATTTAGGTGCTCCTATGTTAGTTGCATAAATGTTTTTAAGGGTTATATTGTCTTGTTGGATTGTTCCCTTTATCATTAGGTAGAGTCCTTCTTTGTTTTTTTATTACAGCCTTTGTATTAAAATCTATTTTGTCTGATATAAGTATTGCTATCCCAGTTTTTTTTTCTGCTTTCAATTTGCATAAAATATTTTTTGTCATTATTAACATTTTTAATTGTTGGTCTTGTACAGTTTTCTGTCTTTTGCTCCCATTCCAGCCCACCACCCCAGCCCTCCCCACCCCCTCCCATTTCCACCCCTGCTAGTTTTTGTCCATGTGACCTTTATACTTGTTGCTCCAAACCCTTCCCCTTTCCCCCTGAAATTCCCTCCCCTCTCCCCTATGGTGACTATCAACCCCTTCTCAATTTCAGTGTCTTTGGTTATATTATGCTTGTTTGTTTGTTCTGTTGATTAGGTTCCTCTTAAAGGTGAGATCATATGGTATTTGTCCTTCACTGCCTGGCTTAGTTCATTTAGCATAATGCTCTCCAGCTCCATCCATGCTGTCGAGAAGGGTAGGAGTTCCTTCTTTCTTTCTGCAGCCTAGAATTCCATTGTGTAAATGTACCATAGTTTCTTGATCCATTCATTTACTGATGGGCACCTAGGTTGCTGCCAACAGTTGGCTATTGTAAATTGTGCTGCTATGAATATTGGGGTGCATAGATTCTTTTGGATTGGTGTTTCAGGGTTCTTAGGATATAATCCTAGCAGTGGAATTGCTGGGTCAAAAGGTAGATCCATTTTTGGTTTTCTTAGAAAATTCCATACTGCTTTCCACAGTGGTTGTACCAGTCTGCAATCCCACCAACAGTGCACTAGGGTCCCCTTTTCTCCACAACCTCTCCAACACTTGTTTGTTGCTTTATTTATGATGGCCATTCTGACAGGTGTGAAGTGGTATCTCATTGTGGTTTTAATTTGCATCTCTCTGATAGCAAGTGATATTGAGCATCTTTTCATGTGTCTCTAAATATTTTTCTACCTTTTTACTTTTCATTTCTGCATGTGTCTGTTCTTCTGAGGTGGGTCTCTTATAGACAGCAAACATATGGGTCTTAGGGTTTTTTTTTAACCCATTCAGCTACCCTATGTGTTTGATTGCAGCATTTAAAGCATTTACATTTAAAGTGATTACTGATAGGTATGTATTTATTGCTATTTTAGTCTTTATAACTATGATCCTCCTCCTCCTGCCCACCTCCCTTCTTCTTCTTGTCTGAACACTCTTTATTTTTTCTTCAATTTTAAATGATAGCCTTGCTGGATAATGTAGTCTTAATTGCAGGTACTTACTTTTCATCACTTTGAATATTTTATGCCTATCCATTCTGGCCTGAAATATTTCTGTTGAGAAACCAGCTTAGAGTCTTATGGGAGTTCCCTTGTAGGTAACTAACTGTCTTTCTGTTGCTGCTTTTAAGATTATTTCATTGTCTTTAAACTTTGCCATTTTAATTATGATGTGTTTTTGTGTGGGCTTCTTTGGGCTCATCTTGTTTGTCACTCTCTGTGCTTCCTGGATTTGTGTGGTTTTGTTCTTCACCAGGTCAGGAAGTTTCAGTCATTGTTTCTTCAAATAGATTCTCAATCCCTTATCCTCTCTCTTCTTCTTCTGATACACTTATGATGTGGATGTTGTTTTACTTCATGTTGTCCCAAACTATATTCATTTTTTAAGTTCTCTTTTAATTTTTGTTTCTTTAATTGGGTTTTTCTGCTACCTTGTCTTTCAAATTGCTGATTTAATTCTCTGCTTCATCTACCCTACTTTTTATTCCTTTTAATGTATTCTTTATTTCAGATATTATATTCTTCATTCCTGGCTGGTTCTTTTTATGGCTTTTATATCCTTTTCATGCTATTGAAGTCTCACTAATTTTTTTTTTTTTTTTTTTGTAGTTCTAAGTTTCTTGAGCATCTTTATGAACATTTTTTTTTTTAACTCTATGTCTGGTAAATTGCTTGCCTCCATTTCATTTAGCTCATGTTCTTTCATTTGTGTATGTTTCTTTGTCTACCCATTTTGGTTGCCTTTCTATGCTTATTTTTACATATTAGATAGATCTCTTATGTTATCCAGTCTTGGTAAAGTGGCCTTATGTAGTAGGTATCCTGTTTGTCCAGTCACACAATCTCCTTGATCACCTGAGCTGGGTGCTCCAGAAATGTCTTTTGTGTGGGTTATGTGAGCCCTCGTGTCGTAATTGAGTCTTGGTTGCTCTTGGCTCATTCATGCATGGGATCAACCCTCAGTCTGTGAGGATCAACCTCAGCCACAGTATATGAGCTTCTGTGTAGGTGCTGTCCACACTAATCAGAATTTGCCTCAGCAGGATCTGGTGTCTGCTGATATCTCCCTTTGCACATGTCTCTAGTGAAGCTAATTGGATCCTGCTATGATGTTGGCTAAAGCTGGCCACTGGGTGTGTTGGTTCTGGGGCCTCTTGGGAGGGCCTCTTGGAAGGGACTCTCATGCAGGTCAATGTCAGACATTGCCTGTGACTGGACCTGGGCAACCTGTTTGGCACTACAAAGCACTCCACAGTTTGTGACTGCCTCTGCTGGGTCTGGGTGTAGCATACAAAGGACCAAGCTCTGCACCAAGGGTGGCTTCCAGTAGTACCAAGTCCAGGGGCAGGCCAGCAAAAGGCCCTAGGCACCCTGAGATCTGACTCTGCCTGCCTATGCCTTCTGGCTGCCTCTTAGGCTCGGTCACTGAAAAAGCCTCCGGTAGTACTCATGTTGCATGAGAAAGGTTCTCAGTGGGTTAGCAGGTAGGGGTGAATGGTGTTCACCAGATATATACAGGTCCAATCTTGTTGCCAGTGCTAGATCTGAGGCTACTCAGCAAATGTTCTTCTCTATACCACATCTAGCTGCCACATTCCAGGTGACTGAAGACATTTGTGGTGGTGTGGAGTTTTAGGAAATCAAGTTAGGCCAGCAGAAATTATTGGTCCCAAACAAACCAAGATTTGACTGTATGAAGTAAGGACTCTGCACTGTCAGGTGTGAAAGGGACAAATGGCCCCCATTTTAGAGGCACACAACTCAGTCCGTCCCAGATTCTACCAGGAGCCTGAGTTCAGCAGGTTAGGGTCACAAAGAGTCAGGCTTGGTCAAAGAGGGGAGGAGTGATCCCTGACCCAGAGCCACACAACTCAGTCACTGACTCCTCTGAGTGTCCCTGGACCTCTACACCTCTGCCCAGGCAGCTAACTCCTCAACAGGTTGTGAGCTCCACAGGGTAGGGCAACAGGGAGTCCAAAGGGTAGGGCTATTGCATTCCCTGAGGCTGATGCCTTAAGGAGGGGAGTGTTCCATCCAAGAAAGAAGGCAGTGTGGGAGAGGCACTCAACACAGGGATCCTGGAGGCTGTCCCTCCAGTTCTCTCCCCAGAGCCACAAACCCCAGTCTCTCTTCACATGGCTATAGTCCTCTCTGCCCTCCCTACCTCCCCTGGAGCCCAGAGTGAGTGGCTGCAAATGGATTTTGTGCACTGGTCCCTTAAGAGGGCACCTATGTCTCTAGCAGACTCATATCTCCTTGGTGGACAGAATCACTGCTGACTTTCAAAGCCAGATGTTATGTGAGTACCTCTTCCTGGCTCTGGTGCTCTGGGCTGGGGATCCCGATGGGGATTCAGGGGAAGCCTTTGTAGCTGAGATATCCCTCCAGGATTTCAGCTGCTGCCCATTGAAGCAGAACCAGTACTTTCTGTGAATCCATCCTTCCTGCCAGTCTCATGTGGCTTCTTCTGTAAATCCTTGGTTACAAGACTTTTGCTCAGCTAGTCTTTGGTTGGTTACTCAGGTTGATTGTTCTGTATTTTAGTTGTAATTCCAGTTTTGTCCTGGGAGGAGGTATACTTTTCACATACTCAGCCACCATCTTGGAACCCTGTCATATTGATTTACTAATGGTTAGAGGAAAATGTGGAAACATCTGCTGTTCCAGAATGGCAGTTTCCAGTGCCCCCTGGATTGCTCAGTCATCCTGCTGTTGTGAACCATCACATCTGTCTGGTGTTGTGCCCTGGCCTTGCATAACAGTGGCCTTATCTTCTTGCATCTCCCTTTCTCCTCCAAGATCCCTTTGGGAGATCTGAGGCATTCAAAGGAATTCATCTCATTAACTCCACACCCAGAATACAAAAGTAAGATACAAAGAATTTAAAAGATTCATGTGGTGACTTTGGATAAGTTAATTGAGTCATTCCCCATTGGGAAAATTTGTTCCTTCTCTGAATGACAGGGCTTGCTTCCTTTTATAATTTCAATTTCTTCCTTTTATAATTTCTTTCTTATCCCCAGAGATTCCCCTGGAACTTTCTAGTCAAATAATGTCATTGGTGTTTCCTGCAGACTTCCTTATTTAACATGGAAAACAAATGAAAAGAAAAAGGAAGGAAAGAAGAAGGGAAGGAGGGAGAAAAAAAAAAGAAATCAGTGTTTATGAGGGGTCTACTATGTGCCTGGCATTGGTCTCAGTGCTTTTGCATGTATTTGTTGCATTTACTTCTCCTCAACTTCATGTATGTCTTATTATAGACAAGGAAAATGAAGCTCAGAGTTGTTAAATAACTTGTCATGGGTCACAGAGTTATAAATATTGGAAGAAAATTTAAAGCCACATCTGAACCCAAAGGCCATGATCTTTCCAGTACATTGAGAGGTGTTTAAAGTACACCCATGGAATTTTACTTTAGGTTAGGTCCATGATTAATAGGTTAGGTCCATACAATTCATCTTCTTGCATTCTCCATTTTATTTCCATTTTATTTATCTTGTCACCACATCATTCAGTGTAAATTGCCTCAAACCCCTTTTGAAAAGAGGCAGCATGTAGATAAGGCCAATGGTAAAGACCCAGTGCTCCACACCAAGGTCACCGCAGAGGGAGGCACAGTGCAGTGTCACCCTCTGACCTGGCAGATGAAGATGCCAAGGTTAAATGATTGTTCCAGATCTCACAGGACTGAGCCAGACTGCAGATAAAAGCTTAGATTCTTTGTTCTAAGGAAACTTTCTTTGCTAAGTATTTTCAAGGTGTAGGTGGTAAATGCCTGGGAGATTTCCTTTCTGCATCCAATTTCTCTCAGATTCTCAGAGAGCCTTGTGTATCTGGCACTTGTTTCAGTAAGCACTCTGAGAAGGGTCCAATTGGCATTTATTTAATTATTATAAACAGATGTATCACTTTGGCTTCAGTGAGGCAGCTTCTTAATGTGCCCATTAGCTCTCCTGCTTATGGGAATGCCTGCCAGGGCATGGGCATTGTAGGCATACTTATGGTGCACACACCTGCCTGGTTGCCCTCCATGCCAACCCCCCAGGGACATTGTGATGAGCAGGTGTCATGGGGGACTGGGAATGGTGGTGCAGGCACATCACTCATGCATGAGACATTTTCCTCACAGAGTTCATTTAACTCCCTTCACAGTGTCCACTGTGAGCCCTCCACAGCTCTGTGTGACTTTTTCCAGATATCAGGACTGCTTAATGAGCCTGAACTCTGAGTTTTACTTTGGTGACTTTCCTCCATAGCTCCTGGATGAGTGTTCAGACACTTTCTGATGTCAATATAAACCCTGACCCGAATCTCTCCAGCTTGCACACTGGAAACAAACCTCATAAACATTCCACTTTCCTCCAATAAGCTCACCTCCTACCTAGACACTTACTTTACTCAGTTCTCCCCACAGCATTTTTGGAAAGAGAAAATGTTTCAAGGGCATAAAGGGAAAGGTTTACTAGATATAAAGGTATGGGCTAAATTAAATTAAGTAGAAAATGGTCATTAAATTTTTTTCTCTTTGCTTTAAAAAATAAAGTTACTAATAAAGTATGGCTGTTAATGATAAAGGAAATTTCAAAGGCCTATGGATCTCTCAGAGAACAGGTGTGACATGGTAAGAGCCACATTCTCTTAAGAGACATTTTGGCTTTAGTATAAAACAATTTCTTTCTTTTTTATCCTTTTCTCAAAGAAAAAGTGACTTGTTTAATACTATCCCAATGCTAACAGAGCATTTGTTCCTATTGTCATTGAGAAGAAAGTCAACCATATGCCCCAGATTTAGGGGTGACTGCTAGTTTCAGAGGGCTGGATCATCTGCCAAACCATGTAATCAATTTTAAAAAAATGGTCATGGAGCACAATATATTTTTCTGCAGGATAATTTCAAGCCAGGCATTTAGGTAGTTCTTGCAAAGTTCTTGCAAAGGTTTTTTTCAAGTATTTTGTGCAAATCATAATTTTTATTTAGCCTGAATATAGACAGTTAGAAGCTTCCAGACAACCAGTCCTGTGATCAAGAGGGAGAGATAGTATAATATAGAGGTTAAAAGCACTAGCTAAAGTCTACCACTCATTTGACATGTCCTTGCATAAGTTACTTAATCTCTCTGTGCCTCAGTTTCCTCCTGAGTAATGTGGAGATAGGCCAATGACATTGTTTTGAGGTTTTTTAAAAAGGTAATTAGCTTAGGTAAATTTACTTAGCACAGTACTTAGCACTTAGTAAATACTCAATAAATATTAGCTAATAAAAATACATATATGTAGACTTCATTTGGATCTCCCTGAACTATAGCCTAAGATAAGGCATTGGTTTCAGGAGTTTATTTGGGGGGTGATTCCAGGAAGCAGGAGGAGGGAATAAAGTCACTGCTATAGACCACAGAACTTGATTCTACGTGCAATTTAGAGAAGCCTAGAGCATACCTCCCATGGTTGTATGGAAGCACCTGCAGTATCTCGTGTGTCTTTGATGTTTACACATAAGAGGGTAAATAAGACAGAATTCCAGATCAATATTTTTAAATGGAAAACATTAGTTCTGTGGTCAAGCAACTTGGCTCACTTTTTGTTGTGAAAAGAAAACACCAAGGGGTGACATATAAGTAAGTTCTTAAAAGCACAGAAATTTAATTTAGAAAGAGTCCATCATATTGAGCTATGTAATATTGAGCAAGCTCTTTAACCTTTTTCTGCTTTGATTTTTCTGTATAATGGAGAATAATAATAACATACCACTTCCTAGTGGGAATCAAATGCATAGCACTTAACACAGTTTCTGTGTATAGCAAGCCTTCTCGTTATTTTGCAGTTGTTGTTGTTCCTTATTGTATGCATACTTGAGACAGTAGAAAACCATTGTTAGAGAGTGTTAGGATGTGTAGTTGGTTTACCTTAGTGTAAGTCCCAATACACCCCTATTTATAGAAAGGGAGCCTGAGATTCTGACTGGCTGCTTGCCACAGACTTGCCAGCACATCCTTGGCAAGGTTGTAGGAGTTTGATCTGAGGGGCCATGGTGTCTGGCTGCAAAGCTGAACAGATGCTTAGACTTGCTGGCCAGCCTTTTGTAAAATCTGTTATTGATCTGGGTTTGGTTCCATCTTTGTGGGACCTTCCTAATGCAAAGAAAACCCGGTCTCCTCTCTCCAAAAACCACCTGCAATGGCCTTTCTCCTCCATAGAGGATACTTTCTGGTTTTGTGCTGGAAGGGCTGACCCTTTCCTGTCCATAGGCTACTCTTTCCGGTTTAGAGTTCCCACTGCTGCAGCTGGACACACTAGATACAAAGGTATAAGCTGCGGCACATTTGTGATTAAAAATACGTTAAATGAACAAGAAATGATTGAGATACAGCTTCCTGCAAGAAAACTGATGTTTCCAGTTAGACCACAATTCTAAATTATCCACAAGGACTCTGTTCTTGGCTAAAAAACATTAAGCTGGTTTCAAATCCATTTTCTGATGGCTCCTTTATCCTGGGTCCATAGTCAACATGAAATGTAGCATTTGAAGGAGAACTTGATCCATCCAGTTATTTAAAATCCAGAGTTATGGCTTTGTGGCTTTCATGACTTCACTTGGATCCTCAATCTGTCTTTGTTATATATTTGTACCAACACTAGACAAACAAAGAATATTTGCCTTTTTAACGCCCACAATTGCCCCACTGGTTTATACCCTGGGAAGTTCCTGAACACAAGGATCCCCTGTGAAGATGTCCAGCATTGCCATGGGTCATGTTAAAAGGCAGTGTCCTTAACCAATGTCCCACCCCCATCAGTGTGGTGATGCAGATAGAGCAATGGATTCTGCCCCTCATCATCTGTGACTTTGAGCAAGTCACTTCATCCTTTTGGGCCTCATCTGTTAGACCACAACCTAGAACTAGAGTCTCACTCTGGTTATCTTAGCTTGAACCTATTATTCTTCAAAATTGTGGTCACTACAATGACAGGTTCTTTTACTGCTGACCATTCCCTTTCTTGCCTTCAACATCCTGTTGGAATAGGAAAAGTTTGGTCTCCATATGAGTTGAGCAAAAGAACCTTGGTCACATCTTGAGCATCAGATAATATCTCTCAGGGACTCCATTTAATAGTAATGGTGGTTGCCATTTATGGAGTATTTATTATGTGCTAGGTGCTATGCTAAGCACTTTATGTTCACACGCTATTTCATCTTCACAACAATTATTTTACAAGTGAGGAAATGCAGGCTCAGGGACATACAGCATTGGATTCAAACCAGATCTGTCTGACTCCAAAATCTATACTCCAGAGGTTCAACCAGAATGTTACTCTTCTTTCCTAGACCTACTTTCTCCCTTACCTCTGTCCTGAGACTGGAGCAGTCAGTCACAGATTGTCGGGGGAGAAGGGTCTTGTTCATCTCTAGTCTTTCTTCCTCAGTGCTAGGGTCCAGGCTCCCCCATCCACCAGGCTTTGAATCCTGTGACCTTGCATTGCAATTCAGAGATCACTAAAGGTCCAAAGAGGTTGGCATTTCAGAATCTCTATCAGTTGTATGTGTATATGTGTGTGTCCATAGAAACAACTCAAGTTGGAGTGCAGGGAACTCAGGTTAATGGCCTAGCCTGCTACTTCTTAAAATTACTGATGACAGAGGGATCCAGCAATTCATTCTTGGCTCAGAAAGGTCAGAGCCTCTTTCTCATTCTCTCTCCCTCGATTCCATGGCTGCAACCTCCATCAAGCAACTACCTCCTCCCTTATCCCCACCCCACTCAGACTGAAGCTATATCTCAAGGTGGAATGAACTGAAGGGCAAAGAGAAAATATCCAGTCTCCAAAGGAGTGTAAGATTTTTGCCCACCTACCTCCACCCACCCCACTGAATCTCTCAGTAATGTCACTTGGCCTCAGATCTACCTCTCTGGATCAGATGCCCCTCACAGAGCCTGTGTGCTCACTCAGCTGCTGCTAAAGAAAATAAGTCATGCATAAGTCATGAGGGACAAGTTTCAGGCTGGGTGAGGAAGGGGACTGATCTGCATGGTTGGCTCCTGCCTGTATGAATGATGGGGGACTGAACTCTTCAGCCCATGTCCCAACATAAGCACCCTGTATTCCTGAGACCCAGCCCTTCTCCCATTGGACTGCTAGGCTCAAAACCCAAGCAGGATTCATGCTTTCTTTGAAATTTAGCATTAAGGACAATCTGACTTTTATGTAAGGCAAGAAATGGTTCTACTCAAAATTCTCTTCAAGGCCAATGGCAATTTACATACCAAAGAACAGCAAGCACGGAGGCCCACAGAAATGGAAGAAGAAAGACAGCCAGGTGGCATCATGGGGAGTGGACACAAGCTTCTGAGGAGTAACATTGATTGTAATGACCCTATTGACAGTAACTGCTGTTTAATGACTCTCATTGGTGGCAGACATTTTCCTTTTGTGAGTTTGTTTAATCCTCACAGCCACCACAAAATGTAGGCATTATTTTCTCCTTTTTATGTATGAGCAATGGAGTCTTTGAGAGGCCAAGCTATTTTTTCAAAGTCACACATCAGCAAATGGCACAGTCTGGAATTGAACTCAGGAATGTCTCTACCAGAGCCCAGGCTCCCCCCCTGCACCAATTGTTTCTAAGTTGATCTGGTAGATTTATAAGGTTGCACCAAGACAGATGAAATTGATATAAAAATATATTGGATATAAACTGTTATTGAAAAATAATGTTTAAAAATAAGTAAATAAAATATGCACCAAGGGCAAAGTATAAAGCACTATACTTTTGTCTATGTTATCATTTGGCTTTAAAATATGATGAGCATGAATCATGTAAATTGTATTACTTTTAAAAGAGTTTGGAAAAAAAGAAGATTTATGGAGGAGGTAGAGGAATAAGGGAGGATGATAATGTAAAGATTGCAATTTGCTAAGAAAATGTGGGACTGGTAAAGGAGGAATGGTAGAGTGCGGGCTACAGCTCATGGGGTCGTACTGCTGGCCTAGAGCAGATGGATGAGGCACTAGAAGGGGGCCCCCAGAATTGTCTGTTTCCTCAGAGTTTACCCATGTAAGAGCCATTTAGTTTGGAATAATTTGAGGGCAGCCCAGGGCAGTGTGGTGAATGTAGGTCTGCCATTAGGAGACTTAAAATTTAGTTCCAATTCTGCCAGGAAATAGGTCAACTTTGCAAAAGTTCTGTGGTGGGTTGAATGGTGGCTATCCAAAACATATGCTCATAACCTAATGCCTGGAACATGTGACTGTTATCTCACATGGTGAGAGTGAATATTATTTTATATGACTAAAGGTGTGATTAAGACTCTCATGAGGAGAAGTTTATTTTGGGTTATCTGGGTAGGCCCTAAATGTAATCTCATGTATTCTTACAAGATAGAATGCACAGAGGAGAAGAGAAGAAGACAGTGTGACCATAGAGACAGAGACTGACATGATGTACCCATGAGATGAAGAACATGTAAAGCCACCAAAAGCTGCAAGAGGCAAAAAGGCAGATTCTTCCTTGGAGCCTTGGAGGGAGAATGGCCTTGTTGATACCTTAAGTTTGGACTTCTAGTCTCCTGCACTATGACAGAATACATTTCTTGGGTTTTAAGCCATTCAATTTTGTGGTAATTTGTTATAGCAGCCATAGGAAACTAATACATGTCACTTTCTTTTTCTGGTCTCAGTTTCTTTGGCTGTAAAATAAGATTTAACCTCCCAGTTCTGACACTCCCCTAGTTACTCCCTGAGCCACAGACCCCTGTGGGAGGTCAGGTTTCCATTCTCTAGGTTGACCTCTTCCATGTGACATTAATGTCTGAACAGGTCAACTTTTCCCTTTGGGGAACAGAGCTGGTTGAATCAACATGACTTTGCTAAGGGTAAAATGCCTTCACAGATAGTTATTTTTTTCTTACTGTTAATTGCTAGAAAAGTATTCAACCTTACCCCAAGGCAGTCATCCAAATAACTCTGACCTCCATGTGCAGTTTTAAAAAGCTTTCAGTACCTTCTTCCAAATAGTCTCTGCAGCTTTGGGAACCATGATTAAAGGAGTTCCATAAAGTTACTTTGGGGTTGCTGGGTAAATGCAGTACAGAGCTAATCGACTCACCTCACCTCAGTACCAGCTGCAGTCTTTTCTGCAACTGCATCACTGGCAGTTCACCAAATGACTGCTCAGGGCTCAGGGCAATGAGTTAAGTGACTCAAGAGTCTCATTTGCAATTACCATTAGCCAGAAAAGCCCCATGACTGCCTTGTGTCCACAGAGTACAGTATCATACAATATTCACAAAAAACTAAAGGGCTGGAAGAGGTTGCAGGGGAAAGCCTTTAGAAATAACCTCCTAGAGGGAGCCCTATCTGCTCCAGTCCCTCTCGGCCCCTTCTTTATCCTTTCTGCCTTCAAAAGTGCTAATGAGCTGTGAAGAGGCTCCAACCCGGACAGCAGAAAACAAATGATATTATTTCCAGAGGACCCAGAATGGGTATTTAGGCTGAACACTCCAAAGTCCACCTCTAAATCTCTAAAGACAACACTCAGATCTTTAGCTCTCATTCTACTGCCCGCTGGACTGTGTCAAGTAGAGTTAGCAAAAGCCCCAAGGCCCATGGGATTTCCAAAGAACATTCCATAAACAGGAGGGGCAATGTTTGGCTTTACCACACTTTTCTCATCAGCTCCCTTCTTTAATGATCTTCCCCCTCCTCCATGCACCCCGCCCCCCACCAACCCATTTCCTCCGTGAGTCATGCAACAAACTTTATCCACACAGGTTGGTCTTAGAATGAAAGGTAAGTGGATGCTTCAAGAAATGGTACTAAAATGCCCTAACTTTAGATTTAGTATTTGTCATTGATCCACATACCCTTTCCACCATTGTGTATGTGTGTGTAAACCCAAGGTTAACAAGTTACAGTAGAGAAGAGCTCTGAGGAGGCTGTGTAGAAAGAGGCATGAAGAACCTCCCAGTAGAGATGGGAGGTTACATCTTCAGACCTGGATGCTGGTGAGGGCACTGTGGGTCTCAGCAATATGTTGACACTAACAAGAACCTTTTGTAAGTTCATCAGAAGGCATCTTACTAGTCTTCTTTCTGAAAATGATTTATTAAGGGATGTGGTTAAGAGGAGGAAGTTGCCCAGCTGGCCTCAGCTAGGCTACTATTTGCTTGAGAGGGGCTAAGGGCTGACCCCAGAGGGGCTCTGGCTGCAGCTACAGACCTTGCCTATGAGTCTCTGAGTGCAGGAGCTGGGCAGTTCACACCTCTAAGTGCACTTCTGGAATTGGGACAGAAGAGAAGAGGGCTGCACATGGCAGGGCATGATGGAAGCAGTTAGTGTGGATGAGAGAGGAACTAGGAGAGAAAGACTTTTTGGGTTTGGAAACAAGCAAAAGATACAAAAGAGAAAGAAGGGCTGAATCCAGACCAGGTGCCAGAGCCCTCAGTGGTGCCAGCCTGAGGCCTGCCAGCTACATTTCGGTAAACTCTGTGAATGGAGAAACAGAGGGCAGTCAGCCAGTAACACTGGCCCCTTGATGGTGGTCACTTTCATGGTGTAAGAAAGAGAAATGGGGGGCATCATCTGTGCCAGGAGCCCTCCCTACATGTAGAGACTGACAGACATACAGACAGACACAGGGAAACAGACTATCATTTGTACTCCACAGAGACAGCTCTGCTATGAATTATTCCCCTACCTGGGACTTGCTTAAAGCAGAGGCCCCTCATATTCCAGGCCAGGGTGGGGTTAAGGGGCATGAATTGCTTTAACCAGGGTGTCTGCATTCCTGGGAAGTCTGCTTTCCATTTAGAAGGAAAGGCATCAGTTTTAAAGGAGTCCCAGGTTACTGAGTAATCACCACAATAAGATTGAGAATGACGGTGACCTATACAAACATGATAAATACATGATTTTCCCTGCTCAGTAAGTGGATTTTGATGATAGCTCAGCACTTGCCTGAGGTCCTAATATACTGTCAGCATTCCCAGAAAAGTTCTGTGAGGACAAAGGACAAAAATGATTCCACAAAACATAACAAAACTAGATATCCACAGGCTTCCAAGCCTTCTTATGTAGGTACGTGCTACCTAGAAAATTAAAAGTAAGGTTGCAGTCTGTCTGTCCTTAGCCACCATTTCATGTACCAGCCTGTCACACAAAGCGTGGGGAAGTACCAGAGATCAATAGCTGTTCTGGGTTAACATTGCCATAGCTTTTCTTTCTTTAAAACAATTTTTCCCATGTAGACCATATCTTACTATATCCCAGGCATATTTTTGTGGTCTGTCAATGGAAATTAATGCATAGAAAGGGCACTTTTCCTTGGAGGTTTTATACACTTTTTAATATAAGTGATGGAAGCAGCAATGTTCCTGTGGAATTGTTCTTTTAAAGTTGCTCTGCCAATGACTGTTAACCCTCAGGCTTGAGAAACAGGAACCTGATGTGCCACCTGGGCCATGAATGAACACAGGGTGCTTATTAAGACCTTCATGGAGGAAGCATGGGCTGGAGAGGTCTCTCTGCCTGGCACAGCCTCTGTGAATCTTGTTTGTTCTGCTGCACCCCCTGATTGCATTAGCATCATTCAACTTGCTGTGCTTACCTGCAGTGACACTCATTCGAACAAAAGCTCTTAAGTGTGTGTGTGTGTGTGTGTGTGTGTGTGTGTGTGTGTGTGTTTTATGGGAAGTGAAAAGCCAAATGAGAATGTACTTGAAAATGTTAGCTATGGAGCATAGCCTCTCGATAGCATATGTAACCTATTTTTATGTTACTGCTTATATGGTGTCTAAGTTAGCTAAAGGCTTTATGTGACAACTTTTGAAGTTCCTAATGAATCCCTACATATTATGTGCAATAACACATTTTTGTGGAGGAGAATGTTATAAAGCACATCTACCTCTAGTATCTCTTTTCAGCCTCACAGAGTTGTGGGGGAGGCAGGATAGGTATTTATTTGTATGTTCATTTTGAAAGTCAGAAAAGACTCAGAGAGGTTGAGTTTGTTGAGGTCACATAGCTGGTCAGAGCTGACCCATGACCTTCCAACCTTACTCTGTACTCCTGGGTTCAGGGAGCAGGATTATTTGTCAATATCCAGGTATATATCACTAAAAAAGATACACAAATGCATTTCATCCCACCCCACAAGGTCTGAGCATGCCTCTTGTCCTTTATTGTCAGCTGTAGTCAATGAACCACATAAATTCAAACTTTGGAAATGTTAAATGTCATAAATAATTTTTAAATGTATTAAAATGAAAAACAGGAGTAAACAAAATTTCTTGCCCTAGGAAACTAACTAATGTAAGGTGACAAAATAATGGGAGTTTGAATGTGGTCTCAAAAGTGGCCATGAAATGGAATTCAGAATCATATTTTAATATGTACCTCTCACACTTGCTTTGCCAAGGATGGTTGGGGATGAATTTTTGTTTATAAAACTAAGTCATAAAGTAAAAAAAGAGATAGTAAAATGAGGGGAAAGAGATTGAGAGAGAGCACAGGGATGAGACAGCAAGAGAGGTTGTGTGAGATGGTATTAGTCATAGCTTGGGCACCACATGATGACCTATGAAAGCTAGGTCATCATAGCCACTCCAGAGGAGTCCATCACCCCTCCCCCAGGACCATCATTAGCAATGGTCCCAGGGGATCCAGGCAGCTGTCCCTCCTACAGACCTGCAGAAATTGTGGAGTGAAGATTGGAGGCACCTATCAGCATGGGCCTGCAGTGATCCAACTGAGAAGAGTGTAACTCTTCATAGGAGTTTCTAAAGTGATGAGCAACAACCAATACCCTTCCTGCCCAAGATCAGTGGTCAGAATGACAGATCTATCCTCATGGTATTGTTCCAGCACTCTCCCTGTAGACATGCCCTTCCATCTGTTACTCAGCCCCGAGTGTAGTGAGGACAAGAAAGGAACTCCTAATGAGTCTATCATTTATTTTAGTATAGAGTCATGGTGGCTAAGTTTCACATTTGGGGGGTTCAGCTGCACCCTGTCCCTCCACTACTGTACTGCTTTTCCATTCTTCACCACCACCCCTAGCTAGTGGCTCTTCATTCATTTCTCCATCAGTTTTGGCCCAGATGTGGTGCTGTCCTCCAGCATCCCAATTTTTTGCTGTTCACTTAAAGAGCATTGACCTGAAGGCACGAATGCAGAGGCAGTGGCACCAGACACGCAGTTGGGTGGTCACAGGCAACACAGCACCAGCAGCCACCTGCAGTGATTCAGACGGTAGCTCTTTATTATACAGTTGAAGCAAAATTTGCCTCTTCCAGTTCTCAATGAAAGGGGTGAGGGGGTGGAATTGGGGTGGGGGGTATCTCATTAGCAGAACGCAAAGAAGACAAACTCCTGACATCTCTCCTCTCTCCTCTCTTTTTCTCTCTTACACACACACACACACACACACACACACACACACACACACGCTGAGTCTGAACACAAGGAAAAACACTTTGTAGAAAGAGCCCCCTGGCCAACTCTTAGCTCCTTGTCTGATTGTTTCTGCCAGCATTACTTCAGTGGTAGCCAGAGAGGGCTTCCAAAATGCATGTGCTTCCCTGCTTTTGCAGACACATGGGCAGGCTGCAATCTCCGTAGCTTTTCAAATCCTGTCTATTGAACATTTGCCCACAGATATTTTGGAGGGCCACTCCCTACTTCCTCCACCACCTCTACTTCTGACTACACTCTTGCGTTGCCAGCTTGGAGGAAAGAAACTAGATTTTCACTCCAGTTGTTCTGGCCAGTCAGGAGAAAAACCCACTGTCACAGAGAGCACCAAGCCACTTAAGAGAGCCACTATGAGCCTAGGCAACCTCTCTGGGTCCCAAACGACAGTCCTAGCACCCGTGAACCCGCCTTTGCCAGGAGCTCCGTGCATGTGCAGGAGAGTCACTGATGCCTGGAGAAAGGACTTGAACCCGAGAGGCGTGTATATAAAACAATAAAAAGCAGCTCACCTTTATGTTGTGTGTGGGGTTTACCACGCAGACAAGTTGCTCAGTGGCGGAGAAAACCCGTTTAGCCTTGTAGTGCTGAAAGCGGAGGTGAATGAGATCTAACACAGCTCCAAAGCACTGGGTAAAGAAAAGCATCACAACTTTTGGCGGGTGGTTGGCACAGGAAGGCAGCGGAGGCAGCTGTAAGTCCTTAGGTTCTGGAAGGAGCGCAGCCACTGAGACACTCCGCTCCAGACTGGCTTAGCGTGCCTTCATATTCATCATCAAAATAAGACGGTTAGAATCTTGCAGCAGTGAGGCGGCCAATCAAAAGGACAGAAATGTTATCCTTGAGGTGCAGACAGCCAATAACAAATGCCTCCCCCACTGAAACTCCCTGATGAATTGAGCCTGGCGTAGAATGTATTATTGAACATTACCATATATCAGCACATTGCATTTGTCTTGTTATTACAGCCTACCATACATAGTGCAGGGGAGACAAGCTGACAAAATTGATTGCTTAATGTGTCTCCATTTATTAATTGACTTAATTTGACATGAGAGCCTTTCTTAATGCACTGGCAAAAACGTAAAGCGTTTAAACCTCCCAACAGTAAAACAGCCTGTTCCAAAGTAGGCAGATGGATAACGCAGATCCTGGCTCGACTCACCAGAGCTGCTTGGGAGAAAATCAAATATTACAAGATTCCTCTGATTCCAGATAAGGATTTGG
This sequence comes from Anoura caudifer, assembly GCA_004027475.1. NCBI lineage: Eukaryota > Metazoa > Chordata > Mammalia > Chiroptera > Phyllostomidae > Anoura > Anoura caudifer. Next base: position 23,815 of record PVKU01006415.1, read on the forward strand.
CAGGTGCAGAAACATTCGTCTTTTAATCTCATGCTCTGACTATCTCTGCAATTTGGGTTTCAATCTTTTGAAAAATCTTACTCTTCACTCTCTCTATATAATCCTGGACAAGAATAACAAAGAAATACTATATATATACACACATATAATAGTAGTAATAATATATAATTATATTTAATATATATTCCATATATATGTAATTAATAAGCCTGAAAATATTAAAGCTAAAATGCATTGAGTATGCTTTTAAAAATAATGAAATCCCTGATGCATGAATGCACACACAGAAAAACCTACAGAGGAAAGTGGTTTGTAATCAGCAATATAATTACAATGTGCAGGGCCTTTTCTTGTCGTTCATTTTCATATTTGTGGGCAGCAAATTGCTAATTAATCACTAGCTCATTGGGTACATTAAGACAGAGATTAAGGGCACATACACTACATCATTTGCTTGTGTTTGTGGATGCCGGCAGCACGTTTTTGCTGCAGAGGCAGAGGCATGCCAGTCCTCAGACTGCCAAATCTCCCTCTCTCTCAAAATGGGGCTGGGGGTTGGCTGGCAGGTGGAAGGCATGGGGGAGGTTTCCTATGTCCAACCACAGGCTCTGAAAGAAAGGTTCCTGAGCAGTGCATGAGGAGTCAGGGTTCCTGGGGACAGTCAGCCTTTGTGACTAAAGCATGAGAGTAGAGTGTGTTTTGTCTCCCTTCTTCTTCGGTTGTTTGTTGAGAAGTCAGCCCAGACCCTGTGTGCCTGAGTGAGGATGGGCCTTGTGGGTGAATTGCACCCAGAGTTGTGAGCTCATTGCTCCTTCCATAATGGCTCTCATTTTGCTCTGGCTACAGTGCGTGATTTGTAATATATGAAAGTGTACATCCACCTGGGACATCTACTCTGTGACCTGGTCAGGCAATTGAACCAACAACAGATTAAAATATAGGAAAAAAAATGAACAGGCTTACTGAAACCAAGGCTAACCCAGGTGTTAGTTTTAATTTGAATTTTAAACTAATCCAAGTGTTTTAAGAGACAAATAAGCCAAGCATCAATTAAAATGGAAACTTTGTACTTTCTAAAACAATTGCACTGGCATAGACCTAGAAAATGACAACATTTGAACTGATTAGGACCTCATCAATGTGATACTTTATAGGATATGAGTCCCTGCACTCAGTCATTAAATGGTTCATAAATAAGTTTGCTGACCCACAATACTAGAATTTGCTCTCTAAAGTTTTTATTTTCCAAGGTAATCAACAGTTTAGTGTTTAGCTGGAAAGTATTCAATGTTCTGTTTTTGTCCTACTTTTTAAAAAATAAAAGTGAGATCATAATCCCATAGGTTTCTTAAAATACATTTCATAATTCATAAAGGTCCAAACTTCCCTTTTCTCCATCCTGTGTTAGAATGGAACTATTGTGTTTTTGTTTCTCCCTTTGTGCAACCTCAGACAAATTTCTTAACCTCATTGAAGCTTGGACATCTGTAACAAGGAAACAATCAAAATGTATTTATTTCAAGGCCATTGGGAAGACAAAGATGAAATATCTAGAAGTACCCAGAACAATGCCTGATTCGAAATAGCCTCTCAGTACTTGAGTCTAATGAGCATCCTGGTGGAAGAGTGATTATTTGGCAGTATGTTTTTTTCTTCTGCTCCATGAAATGTTTTTTCCCACTGATATTCATGTTGTTCTCCAGGGCCATGCAAGCAGAAGACATGATAAGAGTAAATTTGGCTCTTGCTATGTTCTTAAAGGTTCGTGTTCCTGATATTACCTAAAAACCTGGCCTGGGAGTGAGGGCTAAAGGGCAAAGGAGTACACATTGATATCAGTGGTGAAAACAGTGCCACAGACCTACTATTACAGTTTCATTTCCTTTGTCTCAGACTTGACCTCTTGCTCTAACTCTGTATTCCAAAACTGGTCCTACATTACTCCCTTTTAAAATATTAAATATCATATGATCTCACTTATATGTGAACCTAATCAACAAAACAAAAAAGCGAATAAAATATAGCTAGAGATGTTGAAATAAAGAACAAACTGACAGTAACCAGAGGGGAGGGGTAGAGGGATAATGGGGGAAGCTAAGGGAAGGTCCATCAAGGAACTTGTATAAAGGACACATGGACAAAGCCAAAGGGAGTAGGTCCAAGGGTGGGAGGCTGGGATGGGAGTAGGTCCAAGGGTAGGAAACTGTTGGTGGAGAGCATGGTGGGGTGAAAATGGAGACAACTGTATTTGAACAACAATAAAAATTAAAATTAAAAAATATTAAGCACATCTATCTGTTCTCAGAATCAGTCTGCAAAATAACCAGTCATTGGAAAATGTCTGAATCTCACCCTAATAATAGATGATCTTTTAATGTCCCCAAGATTGGGTGGCACAGACTAGCTTTCAGGTAAAGATTTAGAGCTGTGTCTACCTCTTATTACTAAGTTGACCCCTCCTCAATAGCCATACCTAGCCCCTCATGCTATGCCATGATAGAAGTGGGCTCCCCATCCACTTCTGTGACAACCAGGTTTACATTTTATCTGGACTAGAAAGTCTCTGCAGTTGGTAATCAGACAAATTTGGATTTAAACTATACATTGTTACTTACTATTACTTTTGGCAAATTAATTTCACTGATGGTTAGTTTTGTTGCCTGTAAAATAACTCCCTTGAAAAGTAGTTTAAAGATTAAATAAGATAATATAGGTAAAACGACCAGTCCAATGCCTGACTTTCATAATAACTTTAATGAGAAGTTATTGTCATAACTATTATCACCTCTGCATCAAAAATGTTTTTGTCCAAGTCAACCCAAACTGTTGGTGAAGATGTGGAACAACCAAAATTCTCACACACTGTTGCAACCCACTTTGGAAAACTGTTTGGGTGCATCTACTAAAGCCAAACATGTGTACACCCTATAAGCCAGAAAGTCCACTCCATATACCCAACACAGATGTTAGCATGCGCTCACCAAAAGACTTGTCTAGGATTTTCATCCCAACATATCTCTACTATAGTTTCATAGCAACTACATTCACAATTATTAAACAACTGGAAACAACCTAAGTATCTATCAACAATTGAATGGATAAATTGTATCACTTTTTCCTCCTTTTGTTAAACACTACATAAAAATGAAAAAGAATAAACTATTTTTACATGCAACAATGCAATAACATGGTTGGATCTTGCAGATATAATTTTCAGGTAGAGAAGCCACACAGAAAAGAGTACATGTGTGATTCTATTTATATGAAGTTCTAGAACGGCAATGTAAGTTTATGGTGTAGGACATCAAGGGACTGGTAACCTTGGCAAGGGGTGATGGCTTGAAGGGGACATGAGGTAGATTTTAGAAAGCTAGATATAGTCTGGTTTTTTTTTTTTTACATCTGTGCTCTAGTTTCATGACTGTTGTAGGTTAAATAGTTTCCTAAAAGTATATATAGTGAAGCCCTAGCCCCCAGTACCTCAGAATATAATCTTATTTGGAAATATAGTACAGAGGTAATCAAGTTAAAATGAGGTCTCAGTGTGAGCTCTAATCCAACATGACTAATGTTCTTATAAAAGGTGGGGGGGATTTGAATATAGAGACATACACACAGGGACATGCTATTTGAACATGGAGACAGAGATTAGGGCAATATATCTACAAGGCAGTAGCACCAAACATAACAAGCAAACCACCAGAAGCTGGGGGTAAAACAAGAAATGGATTCTCCCTCCCATCCTCCAGAAGGAACCAACCCTGCTAACACTGACCCAGACTTCTAGTCTTCAGAACTGAAAGTAGCTGCCTGTTGTTTAAGCCACCCAGTTTGTGGTACTTTGTTAAGGCAGTCTTAGGAAACTAATACAATAAATATGTCTGTTTTGTGGTAATTCTTTAGGCTGTGAAGTTATGATCAGTGCACTTTCTGTATGTGAGAGATATGTACCAAATGATACTAAAAAATGTGAATGAGCACATAATTGAATTTTGAAATAGGTACTTCATAAACATTTTAAGTTTATTGATATAATCACAAAGGGAAATACTTGATTATGTAAAATGCTAAACTCTGTATTTCAAAATAATGTGTAACAACTGAAATTGAAAAAATCCAAAATATTAGGGGATATATTTGCAGCAATTATGATAGGAAAAGATATGTATTCCTATTAAATAACCCTTGCATATGCACTTTAAAGAACTAAAATTATATAGAACAAATAGACAAAGTATATAAACAAAGTACACAGAAGAAGAAATTGAAAGATTGATGATTAAATGAAAAATATTCAATAGAACTAGAAATCAAAGAAATGCAAATTGAAACCATCTTTTATTTGTCAAATTTGTACTTTTTTAAACAATAATATCAGTGTAATGAATCTTCTGTAAGACTGACATTCTCATGTGCTGTGATAAGAATAACAACAACAAACATTTAAATGGTTAGTGTATTGTATATCAGGTACTATGCTAAATACTTGCACTATGTACTCAAGTACATCTGTAGTCAAATAATCCAATATCTTATTTTTCTCTTCGCAAGAGCCCCATGACATAAGTATTATTTTGCTCATTTCCAGACAAGGAGGCTGTGACTAAGGAAAATTAACTTGTATAGTGTCACACAACTAGTAAATGGTAGAGGTAGGATTTGAACCCAGATTTCTCCAATGCCATACTGAGATTTACTGCTTTTGAGAGCGTAACTTGTGTTTTTTTCTTGAAAACAATTAGACAATATGCCTAAAAAGATTCAGAAATTTTGACTTAACTAAATTTCTAGTAATCTGCTTTTATGACACAACCAGAAATGTCAACAAAGATTTAAGTACAAGGATGTTCATTGTTATATCACTTATACTACTGAAAAAAATAGAAATAACCAACATGTCCACAATAAAAGCAGCCAAATACATTGGTATACATTTGTTATACCTAGCAATTCTACTATAAAAGTTTATCCTGAGAAAGTAACAGAAAAGTATGCAAATTGTAAGTATAAAGATATTCATTAAAATCTACTTTTAACAATGAAAAGTTGCAAGCAACCTAAATGTCCTAAAAGATATAAAGAATTGAATAAACAAATTGTAGCCCATTTTGAGACTAGAATATTATTTAACCATTATAAAAGTAATGACCCTGGCCAACTGGTTGGTGCATCCTCCTGTACACCAAAAGATTGTAGGTTTGACTTCTAGTCAGGGCACATCCCCCTGCTGGGTCATGTGCAAGAGGCAACCAATTAATGTGTCTCTTTCATATCAATGCTTCTCTCTCTCTCTCCTCACCCTCTTCTTCTCTCTCTAAAAAAAATCAATAAAAAATATCTTCTGGTGAAGATTAAAAAAAGTAATGACACACATGTATATATAAATATATAAAAATATTTGTGATATAACTTTAATTCCATTTATATATATATATGAAATATTTTCTTACTCTGTTTTAGTCTTTATAAGAAAATACTATAGACAAGGTGGCTTAAGATGACAGATATTTATTTCTCATAGTTCTGATTTATAAGATCAATATGTGGCATATTTGGGGGCTGGTGAGGACCCACTTCCTGACCCACCTGTGTTCTGGAGCCTCTTTTATGGCACTAATCCCATTCATGAGAGCAGGGCCTAATTACCTCCCAAAGACCTTATCCCCCAAATATCATCATATTAAGGGTGAGCGTTTCAACATATGAATTTGAGGGGACACATATATTCAGTCTATAGCAATGGGTATATGCCAAAATATTTGCAGCGACTTTCTCTGGGTAGAAGAATTTTGGTTGCCTGTTTTATCTCTTGTTAATTACCTGTATTTTCTATTTTTGTACATTGAGCATATGATTACTTACATAATTTAAAAACTGAGAAAAATGCCTTTCTTGGTTATTATTTACTATTTGATAATCTGCCCAACATTTTTTTATAAGTGTGGGTGCCATGAGACCCAGCAGGACATCTAGGGAGAAAAATTGTTCTCAGGATTATCTCTGTTATTTTCTCTCTCCACTGGTATTTTAACATCAATGTTGATGATAACCTCTGAGACTGATTTCTTCTCTTCTGTAAAAAAGAAAATCCTAGCAGATGTCAACACTGGATAGCTCTTCTAAAGAGTCTAGAAGATCATGAACCAGAGAAAGGTAAGGCAGACATTTAATTCCATAAGAGGCACTGGCCCCATGTTATCATAAAGACTGTATTTTTTTGAGGTTTGTCAGCCTAAATTTATCAAAAAGGCTCTAGGGTTAATGGTGAAAACCAGAAGTTAGGCATATAAACAAAGGTAGCACTAAGACACTTGACCACGTGTGTTTCCATGAGGAGGGTTGATATTTTTCTTCCTCTTGGCAGACAATGAGATCTGTTATATTTAGTGAATGTAATGGTAGGGCTTGAAATGATGTTATTCTTTGATAATGCTGGAACATTTCACCCTGAGTGCTCATAGTGCAGATAACCTAGAGAACAGCCAGCACTTTTCGGGCTGGATACTGCAGAAATGTCACCATCTAATCTTGTACTCTCTTCTTCTCTTAGACTGTTGACCTGTAATCAGAGATTTACTCTCCTGGCTGCACAGATGTTAAGACCACATGAAGTAGTCTCAGATTTCTAGATCCTGAAACACAAAGCAAGAGGTCAAAGGTCAATCTGTTTCTTAAAGACCCGGTAAATAGTGAACCACAACAGTGGAAGGAGTTGCAGGTAAGAAGTCCACCTTACTGCCCCTTTATTTACAATGTCAGATCAGCTTTAAGAGGCTGAGCAGTTGGTATTCTGATTGGCCTTTTTCTTCTCCCCATTCTCACGCAACAATGGAAATGGCAGGCTCTTCTTTTGTCACAGCTGAGCCACCTTGGAACACCTGCTGGCCTTCACATGCATCTTTCTGAAGGCATTTACCTTATCTGCCTTATGTGGTAGTAATATATGAATACTTCTTAAACTCTTACTAGATTGCAAGCTCCCTGAGGGCACTGATAGTTTCTCAATAGGCTTGACACTGACCATGTATAGTACCTTGCAAATATTCAATAAAAAAGTTATTGAATGGACTTCTGGCCAAGATGGAGGCATAGATGGACACACTGTGCCTCCTTGCACAACCAAAATTAAGGACAACAAAGATTGAGAAACAAGAAAACAACCAGAACTGATAGAAAATTGAACTGTATAGAAGTCCAACAACCATTCATCTAGACTGGTAAGAGGGATGGATTTGCAGCGGGAAAAAGTGGAGGTTGGCAGACCTGGTCACGCAGGCAACAGTGGCTGGAAGACCCCAGGTGCACAGGTGGTGGCTAGTGGACCCCAGGCACAGGGTGGCAATGGTGCAGACCCAGTGAGGCTGCGCAGAGTGGCTGGATGACCAGGTGGTCCCACATTTGTGCACAGATAATCCAGGTGAAGGGGAGGCTGCAGAAGGGACTGGAATCCAGGAGAGCAGAGCAGGCGCTGTTGTTCCCTCTCAGACCCCATCCCCACATCTAGTATCACAACCCAGTGACTGGGCTGCCCCACCCTAGTGAACACCTAAGGACCTTCCCCTCACTCTATAACAGACATGACCAGACCAAAAAAAAAAAAAAAAGGCTCAAATGGGAGAAAAAAATCAAAGCCCCAGAGCCAACTAATCTAAGTGACCGAGAGATAGCCAATCTATCAGATGCACAGTTCAAAGCCCTGGTGATCAGGATGCTCACAGAATTGGTTGATTTTGCTCACAAGTTAGATGAAAAACTGAAGGCTACAATAAGTGAAATGAAGGAAAACACACAGGGAACCAATAGACATGGGAGAAAAACTGGGACTCAAATCAATGGACTGGACCAGAAGGAAGAAAGAAACAACCAAACAGAAAACAAGGAAGAAACAGGAATTCAAACAAATGAGGGGAGGCTTAGGAAACTCCAGGACATCTTTAAACATCCCAACATCCAAATTATAAGGGTACCAGAAGGGGAAGAAGAAGAGCAACAAGTGGAAAACTTATTTGAACAAATAATAAAGGAGAACTTCCCCAATCTGGCAAAGGAAATAATCTTCCAGGAAGTCCAGGAAGCTCAGAGAGTCCCAAAGAAGTTGAACCCAAGGAGAAACACACCAAGGCACATCATAATTACATTAGACAAGATTAAAATGAAGGAGAGAATTCTAGAAGCAGCAAGGGATAAGGGCACAGTCATACACAAAGGAGTTCCCATCAAACTGTCAGCTGATTTCTCAAAAGAGACTTTACAGGCAAGAAGGTGTTGGAAAGAAGTATTCCGAGTCATGAAAGTCAAGGACCTACATCCAAGATTGCCCTATTCAGCAAAGCTTTCATTTAGAATGGAAGGAAAGATAAAGTGCTTCTCAGATAAGGCCCAAGTTAAAGGAGTACATCATCACCAAGCCCTTATTATATGAAATGTTAAAGGGACTTACCTAAGAAAAAGAAGATAAAAAATATGACAGTAAAAAGACAGCAAACTCACAGATGTTAACAACCAGACCTAAAACAAAAGCAAACTAAGCGAACAGCTACAACAGGAACAGAAACACAGAAATGGAGATCACATGGAGGGTTAGCAACAGGGGAGTAGGAGGAGGAGAAAGGGGTACAGAGAATAAGGTAGCATACATGGTGGGTAGAAAATAGACAGGGGGAGGGCAAGAATAGTGTGGGAAATGTAGAAGCTAAAGAACTTATGACACATGGACATGAAGTAAACAGGGGGAATGTGGGTGGGAGGGGGGTGTGCAGGGAGGAGGGGAATGATGGGGGAGAAATGGGACAACTGTAATAACATAATCAATAAAATATATTAAAATTTAAAAAAGTCATTGAATGAATGAATGAACAGAAGACACTCAAATTTTACTCACTTCTACTAACAGAGAGGAAAGGAAGTTCTTGTTAACAAAAACCAATTTTTCAAGCTCCTAATGATTCAATGGATGTGTGTGATTTTACCTTCTCAAGAAAGGAGTTGACTCTGATATTCCTGACATCACCACTTTGATACTTTCTTACTGTTCTTTTGCCAGAAGAAAAGGAGAACTTAACCATGAAATCCAACGGGCTCATTATTCAAGTTGCTGCTCTCTGTCTGGGGTTTTGCCTGCTCAATTTCTCTTTGCACTTCACTGTTAACAAGCTGTCTGATGGCGGAACAGGCTTAGTCTTTCCAATTACAATCTATTAAATGAATTCGTAAAATCAGTCCATGGGTATTTATCATTTAACTATGAGGTACACAACACTGAGAAATACAATACTTATATTTATAGAATTTTTAGATTGAACAGGAAAGTCATTTTTCATAGGATACAAGGAACAGTATAGATTGTTTAATTCAATCCTTTTAACCACTCCAAGGGAACATCATCATCCTGTTCCTCCACTTTCTCCTTCTTCTCCTACTCCTCTTCTTTCTTTTCCTACTCCTCTAGTAGTCAGCCACAACCTTTACCAAACACCCTGTATATAGGACACTATGCCAACTATGTAAAATGAACACAGAAGACTTTTAGATCAATATAATGCAAACCCATAGAACTATTTTTTCATCATTTAGTTTTACATTGTGGACTGAAACTGAGATTATACCTTTCATTTCTAATATTATCTTAGTATTTTATCACTACTTTGAGTGGTATGCTAATAATATTAATAAAATGTACAATGATTTGCTGGTCCCATGCCCCTTTCCCTCTCCCAGGGTCCAAAGGGGCATGGACAGGGGAAGCTCTGGGTGTTTTTATTAAAGGTGGCAATAGCATCCCTGGTGGAAGTTCCTTAGAGAGGGAGGCTACCCTTCTAATTAGGTAGCATTCCTTTCTTGAGCTCTGGCAAAAAGTGTGAACTATGCATTTCATCACATGCACCAGTCATTTCTTCCCTACTCATGCCCATAGGTCTTTCTTCCCCAAAGAAGCTCCACTTTCCCTTACTTCGGATTTAAATAGAGTCTCAGACATGCCCCAAATCACTGGGCCAAATCTGCCAGAAATCATAAATGAAAAAGTGTTTGTACAAGTGAGTTATTTATGGTAATGAATTCATATAATCTGTGCAGCTTTCATCCTTCCATTATGTTAATTCTTTCAACTCAATAATCTAATTCCCTGCCCCCTACCACACACATATATTTTTTTTTACCCCCTGGGAAAGAAGCTGATTGATGCTGAAGTCAGGATCCATCTAATTTTGTGATAGTTTAAGTACTCCACGCAATTGCCCTGCAGCTGCCAGTGGCTGTATTAAGCCCACACTAAAACAACCATGTTTTCATCAGGCACAGTTAGAGCTGCAAGCAGGTCAGTGGTGTGTGCTATATGTGCATTTAGGAGTGTGTTTGTTTTAGGCCACATGTCCTGCACAAATGAGAAGGTCACGAAATCTATAGAGAGTTGTACTAATAATTTCTTTTTGATCTGTCTCAACCTGCACAGGGAGGTGCTGTTCCAGCCTGTTGGCATTGCTCCCTCACACGGTCCTGACTTGTTGCTTATTTGTTATTCAGTTATTAGAGTTATTGGTTGTGCTCATGCTCATGGCTTCTCACCCTCAGGTCACATTTACAAATAGAATAGGAAAAATCTACAGCAGTTTAATTTCTATTATTATCAGGAAGCATATACTTAGCATGAAACATTGCCTTTGTTTCATAAAGCTTTTATGGCATATTTATCTTCTTAAGCCCTGATTTTCTTTTTGGGGTCTACCTTAAAATGTATATATGAATCCCCTATATAAAGTAGGTTAGTTAGTAGCAAGAGAAAGGGCTAATAGCCAAGAGCCCCAGCTACTGGGGAGAGGGCCCCACAAAGAAAAACCTGATCTCTGCAAGGTTATAGATACTTGGCTCCTGATTATGTCAACATTTGCTTAATAGACTGTTTCCATTCCTTTCTGGTCTTCTCAGAAGCTTGTTCTCTCTCTTCAGTTTGTGGACAAACATATGTGCACACAAGCAGAAACACACAGACACATGGACAGAGATGCAATATTGTAGCCTTCTATCTATAAAATAAAGAAGCATTAACAGTTTACTGGGTACAAGGGGGACACATTTCATGTCATTTGAGCAGATCCTTTTCTGTGGACTCGTGCAGAGGCCAGGTGGTGCCTAATTTTCTGAATTGCTGAATATGCTGACAGGAAAGGAAGGCCCTGAGTATGTTTGAACCAACAGCACCTGAGGATGATCCTCTCCTGTGCATATAAGATGCTAAAGGGTTTGCACAGTGCCCATAATGTTGCAGAGCAACTCTCCTATCAGCCTTAGAAGAGGAGTGCTAGAATGAAAAGGGACCTGGCAACCTAAATTTTATTATTCTGTCTATAAATTTTCAGTGATTGTCAAAAAAAGAAAAAGAACAGAGGAATGAAAGAATTCTGTCACTTATTCTTTCTCATTTTGTCTCATTCCTACCACTGTCCTTCAACAATCCAACCCCCATGATTACGTGGGACTCTAGTTGTCCCAGTGTCACTGCAGAGACCATCTGGAGCCCAAATGATTTCTTAGCTTCCTGGCAGCTCGCACCAAAAGTTCTGACACTGTCTACAGGCCAAGTATTTATCAAAAGCATTGCTTGACCTTCTTGTAGTTCAGGGTGGGAAAAGAGCAGCAGTTAGCTCTGATCTCTTTCAATGGTAACACCTAGATACTTCATTACTTTTCTTTTAAGGATTGAATAGAATTCTCACAAGAAGCCAGATCCTGCTTCTTGGACCAGCCCAAGGCAGAAGCCATCTGAAATAGCCCATATGAAATTTTGCTAGATGAGCTGGGGTCCCTAGAGTCAGTATCCTGTAAGCTCCTACTCTGGCCTGCCTGGGAGTCACTATTTCCTGAACTTGGGTTCCTACAAGAAAACCAGAGGACAGCAAGGAGATCATCCAAGCAGGTGCCCAGTCTCCTTGGTGCAAATGTGTGATTCACATGGGTGGGGGTTGCACTGTTCTTCACACATCCCACTTCAGTATAAAAAAGGTTCTAATTCCAAAGCCCTGGAGTGGACTGATCTGAGTAATTTAGACACCAAAGATGTGTTCACTGGTTGTCTATTGATTGTTTCTACTGCCTCTCTGTTATCTGGTCAGCAACAAGTTGCTCCCTCCATTCAGTTTGCCCACCATCATGGGACAACATGGAAAAAACTTGCTGTCCCATGGGGTCTCTGTTCCAACTCCATTTTCATCTCAGCACTCCCCAGTCTTCAATTCTCACTCCCTGCTGCATCTGTGAATACTTTCTTGCTTCTCTATTTAAGACACACTTTGGAAACACTGTTATACCACTCCCAAAACACAGTCCTCCGGGCTGTTGCATCTGGCCTTCTTTTTGGATAACCAGTTCTGTAGTACGATAACCACCAATCACGTATTGGTCATGCTTCCTGGAAGAAAAGCTTTGCAGTTGAAACGCAAATAGTTTATCAGAGGTAGTAAATCCTTTCCAAGAACTAGGACTGTCTCTACCTTATTGGGCTTTGCCAAATACTTTCAAATAGCCTTTCTGATCTAGTCGTGGTGAAATATTGGTATTATCATTAGATGAAGACAGTGTTCTCAAACTATAGGTCATGGTACATTATTGTGTTCTGAAATCAGTTTGGTAGTTAACAAGTAGCATTGAAAACTAGAATTGAACCAAATAGACTAAAACAAACAAAAGTGCACTTCATGTAATAAAGGTAAAATATTTGTTTTAGTATATACACATAAACATAGGTATAAAATGTGTGTGCTGGGGTGGGGCATAAAATGTACTTCTGTTTATCTTTTTAACCTCTATTTTCATTGTGAAATAATTTAAACTCCCAGAAGCATATATACAATTTACATATTTTAAATACTAATAAAGCCAAAACTTGAATTCCCAACACTACAGTTGATAACAGAGCCAGTACCTTAGAAGCCATCTGAGAGACCCACTTCACCTCATTGCCCCTTGTCCCCTAGAGGCAACCACTACTTTAACTTATATGATAATGATCCCCTTGCTTTCTTTGTAATTTAATCACTCACACATATATCAGGAAAGATAGAGCCTCGTTTGGACTGTCTTTGAGCCCTTTAATAGTTCTTCTGGGATATGCGTCTTCTATTTAGTGTTGTATTTGCAAGATTTATTTCCATTGTTGTGTACTGCTGTGGTTCATTCATTTTCACTACTGTGTAACTGTCTTCCTCTGATTGCACCACAATATATGAACTGCCCCAGGGCTGGTGGATATGGGGATGGTTCCAGCTGGCTGTTCACAAACAGTGCTGCTGTGAAACTTCACCTTCATTTACTTGACATGCCTGTGAAGGAGTTTCTCAGGACACACACGAGAGGGATATTGAGTTGGAGATTCTTTCACATTCCGCCTGATGAGATGGAGTTTGATGCTTGCACCCATTTCCTCTACCAGCCTACATGTGATCTTGTTCAAATGTATTTTTGATTGTGGGTTGTGATTGAAAAAGCTGAAAAACATTAGTCTAAAGACTCCTAAGATAGGAATGATAATTTTATAAAACTAAGAACTTTCTCATTGCCATGTGTGTGTAATGAGTGGACTCCAAGGAAACTGGAGCAGGAGAAAGGATAAAAGGATGCTCACATTTATTGAGCACTTGTTATGTGCCATGCACAGAGCTCAGTGCTTTACTCCTTTACATGTATTGTCTCCTGATCTTCACATAAGCCTTATAGGATGTGACTAAACTACTTGATAGAAGAATTGAAGTTCAGAGAAAACAAAGAACACATCTAGAGTCATATAGCAAAGAACGTGCTGAAGTTGGAATTTGAACTCAGGCCTTTCTAGCTCCAAAGACTGATCACTCTTTCCCACTGTAAATGTTCCTCATAGTGCCCCTGCATCTCCAGGCTGTGCTCTCTGCCTCATTGGCACATATCCTTGGCTTCCAGAAGCAATGACATCACTGTGAGGAAGGCATGGTTCATTCCAGGACCACCACATTTTCTGGATAGTGCTCTTTGCCTCCTTCTTGGCATTTCCTTATCTCTCACCTGGGCACCAGATGCTTGGAACTTCACAGCCTGCCACCACACTTATGCTTGCCACCCCTGTACCATGCTTAGGTGTCTCTTCCCATTTATTGACTTCTCCATGTCTCTCATAGTCTCTCACTCTTTAGATGGGTGCCCTCCCAATGGAGAGGATTTTATTAACTTTTTCCCTCTGAAAGGTTTAATTTATCAGTTCACACACAGAGAGGTAAAATTTAAAAGGATCACTCCATAAGTGCCCCCTAATGGTGAAATTTCAGACACTTGAACTGGCTGATCAGAGAAAGATGTTGCAAAGAAGAAACCCTGACCTGATCTTGCCTATGTATTGCCAGAATAAAATAGGGCTGGACTAGTCAGATGGCAAAATCAGAGCCTTGAGTGGCTATCCCAGCATGAGTTCTTTTGGACTCTGCCTTAAATAGTTCCCAAACTTCTCTCACAAGATCTAAAGTGATTACTTGCAGTCAAGAAACTATTCCCCTTCATTCAAAACAAAATACAAAATGGAGGGGAGATGAAAGGACATTCATTTACTCATTCATCAAATATGCACTGGAAAACCTCAGAAATTGTGGGAGATTGCTAGGCCTTGGGGTTACAAAAAGAGTAACACATAGCCCATTGCCTTGAGCAGCTTTCAAACTGGTGTGAGAGACAGATGTGAAAATTACTAACCACAGTACATTATTGTGGTAGCTATTAAAGATACATGCTGAATACTTGCATCACTCTACTTTCCAGGCACATGTGAAGATTCTACTTCCTAGCCCCTGTGATTGGGATAAGGCCACCTGTTCTGGTCAATGAGTTGTAAATGGAAGGCTGTACTTCACTGCTAGGCTGAGCATTTAATCACTGGGTGAGTGACCTCAATTGTTCTTTTCCCTCTTCACAGCCATGAAATAGGCACAGACAGAAGAAGTTTTGTCAGGCTGGGTCTTCCAATATGAGGATGACCTAGAAAGGACCTTCTAGTGATATGCAGCATGAACAAGAAAGAAACTGGTGTTGTTTTAAGATTCTGTTTGGGGAATTGTTACTGGTGTATAACCTAGCCAGTCCCCACAGATACAAATATTTAAGCATATTTATACAGTCTCAGTTTTTAAGTGCTTGTTTTGATGTGCATAACACAGATGGAGGCTTTCTTTTGGTGTGGGATATTCTCCTGACCATAACATGGCCAATCGTGTGTTGGGGGAGAGGTTCATACAATGATTAAATATTCAGACAGGTTAGTTTTTCACTAGCAAAGCCCTTGATTTCTATAACATTGCTGTGTTGGGAACCTCCTTGTCTGGTTTCAGGAGCTGTAACCCCCCCATGGCTAAGGCCAAGTGAGCGACCTTCAGACCATAAGCCACTAAGGAGACAGAATTATCTCCCTGGCAGGGGTGCCACTTCTTCTCCTTTTACTTCATCCATAACTGGCCCCCAATGCTTGATCAGTTAGCCAATGATGGGTAAGATTCCCCAAGGCGGGAACAACCTAAGACAGGCATGATCACATGGAGGCCCTAGGGAATGACTTGGGGGGCTACAGCAAAAGGGGGTGATGGACCCTCACCCCTGCCCTTCGGCTATGGCATAGCCTGAGTCCTCATTCTGAGAGAAGTCTCCTAATCTCTTGGCTGCTTTGCCTGACTTAAGCCTGAGACAATGCCTTACACCTGAAACAACACTGGTGGTGGGTGTTGCCCTGTGCTGGAAAGGGCAGTTTCCTTAGGGTGATCAGGCCTAAGAAAGAATATGTAAAATTCTGTGAGACCTGCTCTGTTTAGAATTGTCTCAATTAAATAAGGGTCCAAGCAAGAAGTGAGTTTGTTCCTTAAAGTTTTATAACTCTTTAGCTATCTGACCCTGACTCAAAATAGGTCCTCAGAATTCTTTGTTTGTTATCTATTGTTTGATCCTTATTGCCTGACAATGATTAATGAGCTTTACCTGTATTCCTGTGCAAAATGAACCCAATAAAAGCCCATTGAGGAAAAGGCTCTTGGCCCTTCTCCTTTGAGAGATCAGCCACCTTTCCTCCCCAGGCAGATTAAGTCTTGGTAGACTTATTCTCATCTGTGGTGACCAGGGGTGCCCTGAGGGTGGAGCCCCCCACCTTGCTGGAGGCAGAAAACTCAGAGTGTTTAACAAATCTGATGAATGTCAAACCATGGTAACAATTAAGATCATTTGTGAGGCCAGTGGACAAGATAAGGTAACAAGAAGGATCAATCACCAAAGACAGAAAATAATGTTATCTGGGGAAATAATATGATAAATTTTCCACTTAATCAAACTGGGTTCACTTTCAAAAGGCCAGTCCCTACTGAATAAAGACTTATACTGAATGAGCTAATCTGGAGAAACAACCTTTCCTCCACAATTCCCTTCAACCCCTCTATACTCCTAGGAGTGTGTCCTGAGTCCTCAGGTCCTGGGCCTTCAGCTACTGGTCAGCATGGCTGTAAGGGCCCTGTTGGAGAAGCCAGAAGACAAGTATGCATGCTATTGCCCCCAGTTATATATCACATATTATGATGTATCACATATTATATATGAATTCTATCATATATCATGCATTATATACCATATATATTTATTTCATATGACTTGATTTAAGGAGCTGGCTTACATGACTATGGGGACTGACCAGTCCAAAACCTGTAGGTAGGGTAGGACAGAAGTCTAGAAACTCAGGTAGGATTTCTGTCATAGTCTTAGTCAGAATTCCTTCTTCTCCAGGAAACCTGTTTTTGCTCTTAAGGATTTCAACTGATTGAACAAGGCTATGATGGGTTGAATTGTATCCTCTCAAATGCGTATGCTGATGTCCTAATGTCCCAACATGACCAAATTTGGAGATGGGATCTCTAAAGAGATATTTAAGATTAAATGAAGTCACAGGGTGGAGCCCTAATTCAACATGACTGGTGTTATTGTAAGAAGAGGAAGTGACACCAGGGAGAGGTGCACAGAGAAAAGGCCACCTAAGGACAAAAAGAGATCTACCTACAAGCTAAGGAGAGAGGCCTCAGGAGAAACCAAACCTGTCAGTGCCTTAATCTTGGGCTTTCCAGCCTCCAGAGCTGTGGGAAATAAATTTGTTGTTTAAGCCACCCAGTCTGTGGTATTTTGTTATGGTGGCCCTAGCAGACTAATGTAGAGGCACACTCACATAGTCGAGGGTAACCTTTGTTTAAAATCAGTTGGTTGTAGGTGTTAACTGCATCTTCAAAATATCTTCACAGGAGCTTCCAGACTAGTGTTTGACCAACAACAGGGCACCACAACCTAGCCCCCATCATCAAACGCATGAATGCTTCAGTAAAAAATGTATGAATCTCCACATTAAGATAAAGTCTGTCACTAAGTTCCCTTGACTTCTAGTTAGATTTTGCCACCAAATGAGTTTTTGGAACTTGGTGATGGGAGTAGAGTTGGAAGGTGACCAAAGATTTATTTCACTTACTTCATAGTTTTGTTTCTTATCAGACTTGCTTGTATTAAAAATACAAAGAGCTGCTATCTATTCCTAACAGTGATAACAATGGCTATCACTTATAAATATGTATATACAAGTATTAAATAACCCATTTCTTATGTTTCTTTCACAATAGCCCTATGAAGTACATATTATTATGCCCTTTTTATAGAAGATGAAACTAAGCTCAGAGAGGGAAAGTAATTTGCTTCAAATCACACAGCTACAAAGAGGCAGAGCTTGAGTTCTACCAAGCTCTACCAAGGGCAAGAATAGTGTGGGAAATGTAGAAGCTAAAGAACTTATGACAAATGAACATGAACTAAAAGTGGGGAATGTGGGTGGGAAGGGGTGTGCAGGGTGGAGGGGAATGATGGGAGAGAAATGGGAGAACTGTAATAGCATAATCAATAAAATATATTTAAAAAAGACTCAGGCAGAAATAAAGTTTACACTAAGTGAAATAAAAATTTACAGGGAACCGACAGTGGAGGGGAAGAAGCCAAGAATCAAATAAATTATTTGGAACATAAGGAAGAAAAAACATTAATTAGAACAGCAGGAAGGATAAAAGAATGTTAAAAAAATGAGGATAGGCTGAGGAGCCTCTGGGACATCTTCAAATGTACCAACATTTGAATCATAGGGATGCTGGAAGGAGAAGAGAAAGAGCAAGAAATTGAAAACTTATTTGAAAAAATAATGAAAGAAAACTTCCCTTATTTGGTGAAGAAAATAGACATACAAAAACAAGAAGCAAAGAGAATCCCAGACAAGCTGGAGCCAAAGAGGACCACACCAATACATATCATAATTAAAATGCCAAAGGTGAACGATAAAGAATCTTTTTTTTATTTCACAAGTTTTTATATTGATTTAATTTTAAGTCAAAGAGTATGCAAACTCTTGAGGACATTTTACAACGTGTGTTTCACATCTTGTAATACTTAAGGAGAATAAGACCACCTTACTAGTGATTCTCATCTCATTAAATATCTTTTTTTAAATTTTATTTTAATTGTTGTTCTTATACAGTTTTCTGTCTTCTACTCCCATCCCAGCCCACCACCCCAGCCCTCCCCTGCTCCCTCCCATTTCCACCCCCCCCCAGCTTTTGTCCATGTGTCTTTCATACTTGTTGCTCTAAACCCTTCCCCTTTTCCCTGGATATACCTATCCCTCTCCTCTCTTGTTCTCAATTTCAGTGTCTTTGGTTATATTATGCTTGCTTGTTTGTTCTGTTAATTAGGCTCCTGCTAAAGGTGAGATCATATGGTGTTTGTCTTTCACCTCCTGGCTTATTTCACTTAGCATAATGCTCTCCAGTTCCATCCATGCTGTTGTGAAGGGTAGGAGCTCCTTCTTTCTTTCTGCTACATAGAATTCCTTTGTAAATGTATCATAGTTTCTTGATCCATTCATTTACTGATGGGCACTAGGTTGCTTCCAACACTTGGCTATTGTAAATTGTGCTGCTATGAAGATTGGGAGTGCATAGGTTCTTTTGGATTGGTGTTTCAGGGTTTCTAGGATATAATCCTAGCAGTGGAATTGCTGGGTCAAAAGGTAGGTCCATTTTTAGTTTTCTGGGAAAATTCCATACTGCTTTCCACAGTGGTTGTACCAGTCTGCAGTCCCACCAACAGTGTACTAGGGTCCCCTTTTCTCCACAACCTCTCCAAAACTTGTTGTTTGTTGCTTTGTTTATGATGGCCATTCTGACTGGTGTGAGGTGGTATCTCATTGTGATTTTAATTTGCATCTCTCTCACAGCTAGCGATATCGAGCATCTTTTCATGTGTTTCTGGATCTTCTGTATGTCCTCCTTGGAGAAGTGTCTGTTCAAATCTTTTGCCCATTTTTTAATTGGGTTGCTTGATTTCGTAGAGTGGAGTCATGCAAGTTCTTTATATATTTTGTAGATGAAACCCTTGTCTGAGGTATCATTGGCAAATATGTTTTCACATACAGTTGGTTTTCTTTTTATTTTAATACTGTTTTCTTTAGCCGTGCAGAAGCTTTTTATTTTGATGAGATCCCATTTGTTTATTCTTTCCTTTTTGTCCCTTGCTTTAGGGGACATATCAGTAAAAATGTTGCTGCATGAAATGTCTGAGATTTTCCTGCCTACGTTGTCCTCTAGGACTTTAATGGTGTCATGGCTTATATTTAAATCTTTTATCCACCTTGAATTTATTTTTGTGTATGGTGTAAGTTGATGTTCAAGTTTTATTTTTTTGCATGTAGCTGTCCAGTTCTCCCAACACCACTTGTTGAAGAGGCTACTTTTACTTCATTTTATGTTGCTGCCTCCTTTGTCAAATATTAATTGACCGTAGAGACTTGGGTTTACTTCTGGGCTCTCTGTTCTATTCCACTGGTCCATGTGCCTGTTTTTGTGCCAGTACCAGGCTGTTTTGATTATAGTGGCCTTGTAATACAGTTTGGTGTCAGGTATAGTAATCCCTCCTACTTGGCTCTTGTTTCTCAAAATTGCTGCAGCTATTCGAGGTTGTTTATGGCTCCATATAAATTTTTGAAGTGTTTGTTCTATGTCTGTGAAATATGCCATTGGTACTTTAATAGGTATTGCATTGAATCTGTAAATTGCTTTGGGTAGTATGGACATTTTGATGATGTTAATTCTTCCGATCCATGAACATGGTATATGTTTCCATTTGTTTGTGTCTGCCTTGATTTCTTTCTTCAGTGTTGTGTAGTTTTCTGCGTACAGGTCTTTTACCTCTTTGCTTAGGTTTATTCTTAGGTATTTTATTTTTCTTTTTGCTATATCAAATGGGATTTTTTTCTTGATTTCTGCTTCTGCTCTTTCATTGTTGGTATACAGAAATGCCTTTAATTTCTGGATATTGACTTTGTATCCTGCTGTTTGGCCAAATTCATTTACTAGGTCGAGCAGCTTTTTGGCCGAGTCTATAGGATTTTCTATGTACACTATCATGTCATCTGCAAATAATGATAGTTTTGTTTCCTCCTTTCCAATTTGGATATCTTTTATTTCCTTTTCTTGTCTAATCGCTGTGGCCAATACTTCCAATACTATATTAAATAGAAGTGGTGAAAGTGGATAACCTTGTTTTGTTCCTGATCTTAGTGGAAAAGATTTTAGTTTTTGACCATTGAGTATGATGTTGGCTGTATGTCTCTCATATATGGCCTTTATTATGTTGAGGAATGCTCCCTCAATTCCCACTTTGCTGAGTGTTTTTAGCATAAATGGGTGCTGTACCTTATCAAATGCCTTTTCTGCATCTATTGATATGATCATGTGATTTTTGTCTTTACTTTTGTTTATGTGATGTATTACATTTACTGATTTGCGTATGTTGAACCATCCTTGCATCCCTGGGATGAATCCCACTTGGTCATGATGTGTGATCTTTTTAATGTATTGTTGGATGCAGTTTGCCCGTATTTTGTTGAGGATTTTAGTGTCTATGTTCATCAGTGATATGGGCCTGAAGTTTTCTTTCCTTGTTATGTCTTTATGTGGTTTGGGGATTAGAATGATGCTGGCTTCATAAAAAGAGTTTGGAAGTCTTCCATCATTTTGGATTTTTCAAGAAGTTTGTGAAGGATAGGGGTTAGCTCTTCCTTAAATGCTTTATAAAATTCTCCTGTGAAACCATCTGGTCCCGGGCTTTTGTGTGTTGGGAGTTTTTTGATTACTGCTTCTATTTCATCTGCAGTTATTGGTTGGTTCAGGCTTTCTGCTTCTTCTTCATTGAGTTTTGGGAGATTATATTTTTCTAGAAACTTGTCCATTTCATGTAGGTTTTCAAATTTCTTGGCATATAGTTCTTCATAGTAATTTCTTACAATCCTTTGTATTTCTGTGGTGTCAGTTGTAATCTCTCCTGTTTCATTTCTGATTGTGTTTATTTGGGTCCTCTCTCTTTTTTTCTTGATGAGCCTGCTTAAAGGCTTGTCAATTTTGCTTCTCTTTTCAAAGAACCAGCTGCTAGATTCATTGATCCTTAGAATTGTGCTTTTAGTCTCTATGTCATTTAATTCTGCTCTGATCTTAGTTATTTCCTTCCTTCTACTTGCTCTGGGCTGTCTTTGTTGTTGATCCTGGAGTTCTTGTAGGTGTAGAGTTAAGTTATTTGTTTGAGATGTTTCTATCTTTTTTAGGTAGGCCTGTATCACTGTGAACTTCCCTCTGAGGACTGCCTTTGCTGTGTCCCATAAGTTTTGGGTTGTTGTGAGTTCATTTTCATTTGTTTCCAGAAACTTTTTGATTTCCTCCTTAATTTCATTCTTGACCCATTCATTGTTTAATAGCATGCTATTCAATCTCCATGATTTTGAGGACTTTGTGTTTTTCCCCTTGGGGTTGGTTTCTAGTTTCAGTCCCTTGTGGTTGGAGAAAATGCTTGGTATGATTTCAATTTCTTGAATTTGATGAGGTTAGTTTTGTGACCTATGATGTGGTCTATCTTTGAGAATGTTCCATGTGCATTAGAAAAGAATGTGTATTTAGTTTCTTTTGGATGAAGGGCTCTATATATTCAGTTAAGTCCATTTCATCTAGAGTGTCATTCAATGCCACAATATCTTTGTTGATATTTTGTTTATAGGATCTGTCCATTTTTGACAGTGGGGTGTTAAAATTCCCTACTATAATTGTGTTGCCGTCAATATCTTTCTTCAAGTCCTCTGAGATTTTTTTCTTGATATATTTAGGTGCTCCTATGTTGGGTGCATATATATTTACAATGTTTATGTCTTCGTGATGCATTCTTCCCTTGAGTATTATGAAGTGACCTTCTTGGTCTCTTTGTGGTCCTTCTTTTGAAGTCTATTTTGTCTGATATGAGTGTTGCTACCCTGGCTCTTTTTTTCCTGTCCATTTGCTTGGAAAATTTGTTTCCAGCCCTTCACTTTGAGTCTGTGTAAGTTTTTTGTCCTGAGGTGGGCCTCTTCTAGGCAGCATATGTGTGGGTCATGCTTTCTTACTCATTCATCTATTCTATGTCTTTTGATTGGAGCATTTAATCCATTTATGTTTAAGGTTATTATTAATAGGTACTTATTCATTGCCATTTTTTCATACCTGTATTCTTCTCCCTCTCTCTCTTTTCCTTTCTTTTCTGAAAGCAGTCCCTTTAGCATGTCTTACAGAGCTAGTTTAGTTGAGATGTATTCTTTTGGACTTCTTTTGTCTTGGAAGCTCCTTATTTGGCCTTCTATCTTGATTGAGAGACTTTCTGGGTAAGTAGCCTTGGTTGCAGGCCTATGGTTCTCAATTACTTGAAATTTCTCTTGCCATTCTCTTCTGTCTTGGAGCATTTCCATTGAGAAGTAAGCTGCTAGCCTTATCGGGAATCCCTTGTATGTTACTTCCTTTTTCTCCCTTGCTGCCTTTAAGTTTGTCTTGGAATTTTGCCATTTTAATTATGATGTGTATTGAAGTGGGCCTCTTTGGGTTCCTCTTAATTGGGACTCTCTGTGATTCCTGGATTTGTGTGACTTTTTCTCTCATCAAATTAGGGAAGCTTTCCATCATTACTTTTTCAAACAGGTTTTCTACACCTTGCTCTTCTTCTTCTCCTTCTGCTATCCCTATTATACAGATATTATTATGTTTCATATTGTCTTGCATTTCTCTTAATCCCCCTTCCTTCTTTCTGAGCCTCTTTTCTTTTTGTTGCTCTTTTTGAGTGTTTGTTTCTACCTTGTCCTCCAGCTCACTAATCCGATCCTCAGCTTTATCAAATCTGCTTTTCATTCCTTCCACTGTGTTCTTCAGTTCAGAAATTGTATTCTTCATTTCCCCTTAGCCCTTGTTGATAGTTTCTATTTCCTTTTTCATGTTGATATAGTTTGCAATGAGTTCATTGTATCTTCCCTGCAGTTTCTGGTAGCTCATTGAGAATCTTGGAGCTTCCTGACAACCATTGCTTTGAACTCAAAATCTGATAGTTGAGTTGCCTCCATTTCATTTAGCATTCTTTCTGGGGCTTCCTCCTTTTCTTTCATTTGGGGATTGTTTCTTTGTCTTCCCATTGTTTGTGAGGTTCTTCTTGTTAGGGTCAGCTTCTTAAATTGATTTGTTCTGGTTCCCTGGGTTTATGGTGTGAATTTCTGTAGTAGAATACCTGTCTCCTTTGGGTATCCTGGTGTTTATGGCTTCCAGTGTCTCAGCTGTTGAAATGCCCCCTCTTTGGGACCAACTCTTGTCTTTCCACAGTTCCAGGGGTTTTTTGTTTTGTTTTGTTTCAATTTTGTCTCACTCATAGGTATTTACAAAGAGAAAAGAGGAAGAGAATAAAGAAGAAGAGAAAAAATGAAAAGAGAATAAAGAAAAGCAGAAAGAAAAAGAAAAGGAAAAGAGAGAAAGGAAGAAGATATAAGATTGGAAAGAAAGGAAGAAGGAATAAAACTAGACAGAAGTAACAAGAAGGAAAAGGAGTTGAGGGGTAAAAAATATAAAAATAATGAAAAAATAATTTTAAAAAACAAGAACAAAAAAGAAAAAAACCCACCAGCTCTTGCTGTTATCAATCTTGCCAAGCTAGTTTTTCTGGCCTTGCTGACTGCAGTGGCCAATGGGTGATGGTATCACTTTTCTCCCTGTTCAGCACTCAGTTATCTTTGGGTTACTGTCCTCAGAGCTAGCCCAGGGTCTCTCTGCACAGGGCCTCAGGCTTATCTTATGAGGTGGCATGCACTTCCGTGGTCATGCGTAGGTGCTTATGATCTCCCAGCCTTCCATGCACGGGTGCCAACTGTCATGTGGGTGTGAATCGACCCCCATGCAGGTTGCACGCAGGTGACTAAGATCTCCCAGCCATCCATGCAGGTCCCCGATGGAGCGCGGGGGCTGAGCCACTGCAGCACAGGTCCCTGCGGTCGTGTGGGCACCAAGAGACCACAGCACAGGTTCCTCCAGTGTTGCGCTGGTGCTGATGGATCCCTAATGGTTGCGCTGGTGCCAGCTGTTCCTAATGGTGCGTGGGTGCAGACAGTCATGCAAGCTCTGACATGCAGTCCTCCCAGGGCTATGAGATCTTAACTCCTGTTTGTGAGATTTCAAGCAACCAGGTTTATCCTGGTGCTGCTGAAACCTTGTTTGGCTGAGCAGAGAGCAGTTGACCCACCTCCCTCCCTCCCTAGAGTCTTTTGGCCAGCGCTGGCCTGGGATCTCAACCCCCACCCTGGTCTCTGCGCTGCTGGAGTATTCTGGTTTCTTAATGTCCACTGCAATTTTTGATCTCTTGTTTTCAAATATGCTGTGTTTCTGATGTCTGTTTGCTGCCAGCCAGGTTTTTCTCCTGTGTGTAGGGGGAAAAGGAATATGCTTCCTCTTACTGTGCCGCCATCTTCCCTCCCCTCTGTATATATTCTTGAGAGAAGTGTCTTTTCAGGTCCTTTGCCCATTTTTAATTATACTGTTTTTTAATAGGACAATTTTTTAATGATTTTTTAAATTTTAATTGTTGTTCTCATACATTTTTCTGTCTTGTACACCCATCCCAGCCCACCACCCCAGCCCTCCCCACCTCCCTCCCATTTCCACCCCTCCCTAGTTTTTGTCCATGTGTCTTTTATAATTGTTGCTCTAAACCTTTCCCCTTTTCCCCTGAAATTCCTTCCTCTCTCCCCTCTGGTGTCTGTTAGCCTGTTCTCAATTTCAGTGTCTTTGGTTATATTTTGCTTGTTTCTTTGTTTTGTTGATTAGGTTCCTGTTAAAGGTGAGGTTATATGGTATTTGTCTTTCACCTCCTGGCTTATTTCACTTAGCATAATGCTCTCCAGTTCCATCCATGCTGTCGTGAAGGGTAGGAGCTCCTTCTTTCTTTCTGCTGCATAGAATTCCATTGTGTAAATGTATCATAGTTTCTTGATCCATTCATTTACTGATGGGCACCTAGGTTGCTTCCAACACTTGGCTATTGTAAATTGTGCTGCTGTGAACACAGGGATGCATAGGATCTTTTGGATTGGTGTTTCAGGGTTTCTAGGATATAATCCTAGCAGTGAAATTGCTGAGTCAAAAGGTAGATCCATTTTTAGTTTTCTTAGAAAATTCCATACTGCTTTCCATAGTGATTGTACCAGTCTTCTACAATCCCACCAACAGTGCACTAGGGTCCACTTTTCTCCACAACCTCTCCAACACTTGCTGTTTGTTGCTTTGTTTATGATAAAATTTATATGGAACCATAAATAACCTCGAATAGCTGCAGCAATTTTGAGAAAGAAGAGCAAAGTAGGAGGGATCACAATACCTGATACCAAACTGTATTATAAGGCCACTGTAATCAAAACAGCCTGGTACTGGCATGAAAACAGGCACATGGACCAGTGGAACAGAACAGAGAACCCAGAAATAAACCCAAGTCTCTATGGTCAATTAATATTTGACAAAGGGGGCAGCAACATAAAATGGAGTAAAAATAGCCTCTTCAATAAGTGGTATTGGGAGAACTGGACAGCTACATGCAAAAAAAATGAAACTCAGGCACCAACTTACACCATTCACAAAAATAAATTCAGGATGGATAAAAGATTTAAATATAAGCCATGACACCATTAAAGTCCTAGAGGAGAACATAGGCAGGAAAATTTCAGATATCTCATGCAGCAACATTTTTACTGATATGTCCCCTAAAGCAAGGGACATAAAAGAAAGAATAAACAAATGGGATCTCATCAAAATAAAAAGCTTCTGCACGGCTAAAGAAAACAGTATTAAAATAAAAAGAGAGCCAACTGTATGAGAAAACATGTTTTGCAATGATAACTCAGACAAGGGTTTAATCTCCAAAACATATAAAGAACTTGCATGACTCCACTCTAAGAAGACAAGAAGCCCAATTAAAAAATGGGCAAAGGACTTAAACAGACACTTCTCCAAGGAGGACTTACTGAGGATCCAGAAACACATGAAAAGATGGTCAATATCGCCGGTTATCAGAGAGATGCAAATTAAAACCACAATGAGATACCACTTCATACCAGTCAGAATGTTTTTTTAATAGGACTTCTTATGACCATCCCTCATTTGCAGATGAAGTCCAGAGAGGTTCAGTGATTTGCCCATCTCACAGAGCCAATAAGCAATTGAATCTGGATTTGAACAAAGATCTATGTGATGGCACAGACAGTGCTCAGATGCCTCACCCACAGCCTGCCTGTCTGGTTAAGAATCAGTCTGCAGAATATGCACCTTACTAGGGCAAGGCCTTTGACTGGAAACCTAAGAGAAAAATTAGTATAAAGCTGAAAATGTTAGGATCCATAGTTTAAAATATCATACCCAGCACAAACATTGCCCTCCCCTGATGAACTAGGATCATTTTTTTGAGATCTCAACTCTCCTGGCAATAGGGTTTGACAACTGAAACCTTACCTTAGGACAAAGATGCCATACATAGATCAGAGGTTAGCTGGTAGGGGAAGTGAATATAGAGTAGACTCAGATAACAGATGTGTCATGTTAACACCCTCACGGTGTTCTTTGTTTTTAATTTTTAAATTTGATGCCAATATTTAAAATTCAGGAAACTTCACATACAATACAGATTTCTGTCTTCTTGACAAGCCATGTGGGACCTATATGCCTGAACATTCCCAGAGTTGGGTGGTTGTACTCCATAACTCACTGAACCTCCTTGGCTCCTCTGGGCATCTGTGGCCTTAACTGCTACTTAAAGTCATGTCCTCATCATGGAGCTGAGGCCTGCAAGATTTCTGATGAAGAAATAGCAGACTTGAGTTTCACTCTGTTGTGATGAAAAGACCAAAATTGACATTTTAAAAATTATTGTCTTCTAATACTAAAACTCTATTTACAGAGAGTCATGCTTCCGAGAGCATCAGGCTGTGCAAACATCACTTCTAGAATGCTCCCAACAGAGTTTTGGGTAAATGAGAAGGTGACTTGGATAGGGGGCTATGCAATTTAAAGAAACAGGCATAAAGGGAAAGTGGCCTGTTCCAGGCAGGGCAGGTAGCAGCTAGAGGGATATGATGTGAGTTCAAAGAACAAATATTTGCTGACTCCACATGAACCAGACAGTGAAGCAGGTGCATTAACAAGCCAGTCTTTGCCCTGTAGAGTATGTGCCTCCTGGATCTTGCACTCAATTTCTTATTTCTTAACTGCAAAAGAGAAGAAGGTAAAGGAAGCTGGTTCTTAGTAAGCCAGCAGGACAAAGTTCACCTTGGTCATTTCTTGCATGTCCACCCATGTCCAGTGCTCTCCCTTTTTACAAAGAGCTCTGAGCCTTGGCAATCCTGCTTCTACTGTATCTTTTCCAGCAGGCAAGGGCCTCTCTCATCCTCTGGTCTTAGCCCAGAGACCCCTCCACTCTGTAAAGCAATTACTGTATCATTTTATAATATTTTTCTTCCCCCAATCCCTTTCTTACTGTGCTAGTCTTTCCATGAGAGTAGAGAGCATGTTTATAGCTAGAACATATAAATACAATCAATTTTTGTATATTAACCTTGTATCCTGCAACCATGACAAACTATGTATAAGTTCTAGGAGGTTTCTATTTTCATTTTTGGTAGATTCCATAGTTTTTCTACATAGATTATATATCATCTGTCACAGAGAGTTTTATTTCTTCCTTTCCAACCAGTATGCCTTTTTTATTGTCTTACTGAACTTGTTAGAATTTCTAGTATGATGTTGAATTGGTATAGTGAAAACTTATAGGCTTACTTTGTTATTGCTCTTAGGGGAAAGCATTCAGTCTTTAACACTAATTGTAGTGTAAATGTGTAATGTTAGCTGTAGGTTTTGATCTGATTTTAGTTTTGTGGATGCTATTTTTCTAGTGAAGAAAGTTCCATTCTATTCCAATATAGAACACAGTCATAAAGACCCAACAAAGATGTTTTAGATTAAATCTAATGTATAATTAGAGAATTAAAAAACAGGTTAAACTAGGAATAGAAAGGAACTTAAGTAGACAGAATATTCCATAGTCTTTGTAACCCACATATGGCAATAGATTTCATCATAGGTAAAAAAGCAATTCATGGAGACTCAATGAGAAGGTAGAAAAGATAAATTCAAACAGAAAATGAGAGATGCTGAACAGGTGCACACACATGCAAAAAGAGAAAAAGAACCTCAAACTCTACTCCATGTGTTATACAAAAATTAACTCAGGAAGTCAAGGAGACTGCACCACTGAATCTCACAGGTCTCCTACCATAGAAGTTCACATCACAAAGACAGGGAGTCAAAACAGGTCAATTTAAGAAGCAGAAGCAAACAAGAATAGTCTCCCCCAAAATGGGAAGACAAAGAACCCTCAATCAAAAGGAAAGGAAGAATCCCAAGAAAAAGTGCTAAATGAAAGAGAGGCAAGTACAAACAGATATTAAGTTCCAAACAATGCATATAAGGAAGCTCAATGAGCTCAGTGAGAATTACCAAAAATGATAGCGGAACTAAAAAGAACTTACTGCAAACTACAACAGTATGAAAAAGGACATAGAAGCTATCAACAAGAGCCAGGAGGAAATGAGGAATACAATTTTTTAATTGAAGAACACAGTAGAAGGAATCAAAAACAGGCTAGACAAAGCAGAGAATCATATCAGCAAGCTGGCACAAAGCAGAAAAAATTCCCAGAAAGAGCAAGAAAAGAAAAAAAGACTCAAAAAGAATGAAGAGGTATTAAAGGAACTGCAGGACAACATGAAACATAATAATATTCATATAATAGGGATACCAGAAGGAGAAGAAGAACAAGGGATAAAAAAAAGATAGAAACATTTCAAATAAACAATCTAACCCTACATCTGCAAAAACTGGAGGAATAACAACAAACGAAGCCCAGAAAGAGTAGCAGAAGGAAATAAGATCAGAGCAGAAATAAATGACACGGAGACCAATAAACCCAGGAGCTATTTCTTTGAAAAGATAAACAAAATTGATAAGCATTTAACCAGACTCATCAAAAGAGAGAGAGCTATATAGAGAGGGGACACAAAAAATAAAATAAAAAATGAAACAGGAGAAATTACAACTAATATCATAGAAATACAAAGGATTGTAAGAAATTACTATGAAAAACTAAATGCCAAGAAATTTGAAAACCTGGGTGGAATGGAAAAATTTCTAGGAACATATAACCTTCCAAAACTGAATGAAGAAAAAGTAGAAAGCCCAAAAAGACCAATAACAGCTAGTTAAATTGAAGCAGCAATTAAAAAACTCCCAGCACACGAAAGCCCTGGATTGGATGGTTTCACAGGAGAATTTTACAAAATATTTAGGGAAGAGCTAACCCCTATCCTTCTCAAACTCTTCCAAAATATCAAAGAAGAGAGAAGCCTCCAAACTATTTTTGTGAGGCCAGTATTATCGTAATTCCAAAACCAGATAAAGACACAACAAAGAAGGAAAACCACAGGCCAAGATTGCTGATAAACATAGATGCTGAAATCCTCAAAAAAATATTGGCAAATCTGATCCAGCAATACATTAAAAACATCATACATCATGATCAAGTAGGATTCATCCCAGGGATGCAAGGATGGTACAATATTCACAAATCAATAAAGGTAATACATCGCATAAACAAAAAGAAAGAGGAAAAATCACATGATCACATCAAGATGTGGAAAAAGCATTTGATAAGGTACAGCACCCATTTATGATAAAAACACTCATAAAGTTGGAGTAGAGGGAGCATACCTCAACATAATAAAGGCCATATATGAGAGACCCACAGCCAATATCATACTCAATGGATGAAAACTTAGAGCTTTCCCGCTAAGATCAAGAACAAGACAAGGATGCCCACTTTCACCACTTCTACTTAACATGGTATTGGAAGTTGTAGCCACAGCGATCAGACAAGGAAATGAAATAAAAGACATCCAAATTAGAAAAGATGAAGTAAAGCTGCCACTGTTTGCAGAAGACATGATAGTCCACAGAGAAAATCCTATAGATTACACCAAAAAAACTACTCAATCTAATAAATGAATTTGGCAAAACTGTGGGATATGAAGTCAACATTCAAAAATTTTTGTACACCAACAATGAAATATCAGAAAAAGAAATTAGGAAAAGAATCCTATTTACTATAGCAACAAGAAAAATAAAGTACCCAGGAATAAACTTAACAAAGGAGGTAAAAGACCTTTACTCAGAAAACAACATAACATTGAAGAAAGAAATTAAGGAAGACACAAATAAATTGAAGTATATACTGCGTTCATGGATTGGAAGAGTTAACATAAACAATATGTCATTACTACCCAAAGAAATTTACAGATTCAATGAAATTCCTATTAAAATACCAATAACATATTTCATAAATACAGTACAAACATTTTAAAAATTTACATGGAACCATAAATGACCTTGAATAGTCTCAGCAATTTTGAGAAAGAAGAACAAAGTCAGAGGGATAACCTTACCTGATATCAAACTATATTCGAAAGCCACAGTAATCAGAAAGTCTGGTACTAGCAAAACAGCAGACATACAGATCAATGGAACAGAATAGAGAGCTCAGAAAAAAGCCTATGTCTCTATGGTCAATTAATCCTCAAAAGAGGGCAGAAGCGTAAGATGGAGTAAAAATAGCCTCTTCAACAAATGGTGTTGGGAGATCTGGACATGCAAAAAAAAAAAAAAATGAAACTGAATCACCAACTTACACCATACACAAGAATAAACTCAAGGTGGATAAAGGATTTTAATATAAGTTGTGACACCATTAAAGTCCTAGAGGAGAACATAGGCAGGAAAATCTCAGATATTCCACACAATATTTCTACTGATATGGCCCCTAGAGCAAGGGACATAAAGGAAAGAATAAACAAATGGACTTCATCAAAATAAAAAGCTTCTGTATGGCTAAGGAAAACATCAGCAAAATGAAATGGGAACCAACCATATGGGAAAATATATTTGCTAATGATAACTCGGACAAGGGTTTGATCTCCAAAATATATAAAGAACTCGCATTACTCCATTCTAAGACAAACAACCCAATTAAAAAATTGACGAAGGACCTGAACAGACACTTCTCCAAGGAAGACATACCGAAGGCCCACAAACATATCAAAAAATGCTCAACATCACTTGCCATCAGAGAGATGCAAGTTGAATCCACAATGAGATACCACTTCACACCAGTCAGAATGGCCATCATAAACAAATCAACAAACAATAATTGCTCACAAGGTTGTGGGTAAAAGGGAACCCTAGTGCACTGTTGGTGGGAATGCAGACTGGTGCAGCCACTGTGAAAAATGGTATGGAATTTCACCAGGAAACTAAAAATGGAACTGCCTTTTGAGCTGGCAATTCCACTGCTGTGTTTAATACACTAAGAATCCTGAAACACTAATTCAAAAGAACCTATGCACCCCAGTTTCATGGCAGCACAATTTACAATAGTCAAGTGCTGGAAGCAACCTAAGTGCTCATCAGTAAAGGAGTGAATCAAAAAACTATGGTACATTTACACAATGGAATACTATACAGCAGAAAGAAAGAGGGAGCTCCTACCCTTGGCAACAGCATGGATGGAACAGGAGAGCTATATGCTAAGTGAAATAAGCCAGGCAGTGAAAGACAATTACCATATGATATAACCTATAAGTGGAACATAATCAAGAAAACAAATAAGCAAGCAAAATATAACCAGAGACATTGAAATAAAAAACAAACTGACAATAACCAGAGGGGAAGTAGGAGGGAAATAATGGGGGAAAGAAGGAGAAGGGTCATCAATACACATGAATAAAGGACCCACATACAAAGCCCAAGGGGGGTAAGATGGAGTGTGGGAGGTGAGGGTAGGGGGGCAGGAGAAAGTGGTCAGGAGAAAATGGAAGGAGCTGTACTTAATTGAACAACAATAAAAATAAATAAGGAAAGAGAGAGGGAGGGAGGAAAAGAAAGAAAGGAAAGAAAGAAAGAAAGAAAGAAAGAAGGAAGGAAGGAAGGAAGGAAGGAAGGAAGGAAGGAAGGAAGGAAGGAAGGAAAGAAAGAAAGTTAGTTACTAGTTGTAGAACTGAGGAAAAGCTTTCCAGGCAGATGGAGGAGTACATTCAACAGCCCCGAAATTAGAAGAAATAAAATTCCTTCTAGGCAGGAAAAGAAGGGTAGTGTGACTGGAGCCACAGAGCAAGGGGCAGGTAGACACCAGATGAGATGAGAAGGGAAAGAGCTGAATCTAAAAATCAGTGAAGGACTTTAAGTTGGAGACTGCTGGCATCTGATTTGTTCCGGACATATCACTCTCAATGTTGTGTGCAAAGTGGACTGAGAAATGGGCAAGAGAGAATGTTAGCAGAACAGTCAGATGTCCTGAAGATAGGTGCTGAAGAGTAAGGGGTTGGTGGAGATGGGGAGAAGAGGCTGAAATGCAGTTTGATTTAGGAAGTAAACTTGACATGCCTGGGTGCTGGGAATTAAGGGGGGCTGAGAAGGGTGAGGCTGAGTGTCTGCAAGAATAGTAGTTTTAGGTTTGCAACTTCCTCTGGGTGGACCAGTGCATTTCTTCTCCTTCATGGTGGTTCCTGGAAGCAAATATGCCAAAATTACTGGGTCACTATGTTGTACTCTTACCTCATTCTCTTTACTATGCAACTGCTTTTCCACAAAAACTTCAGTTGGTTTTCAGCCTGTCACTGTATTTGTAGAAAAACAGAATTAGATGATATAAAATGCAGATCAAATTTCTGCTAATAAGAGAATTACTATTTAACAACTTAAAAAATGATGAGGGGCAATATCAGTTGCCCATAAAGGAGAAGAGGCATGTTATTTATGGAAACACAGAATATTATGCCCTGTGACAGTTTCTTTTATATAATTTACTATAAATGATACTACATATATACATTCAACAAGGCAATAACCCTATGAAGAGGGTAGTATTGTTCCCTATTATAGATGGGGGATATGAGACCCGAGTAGTTTAAGTGACTTGCCCAAGGTCTTGGCTAGTAAGTGGCAGATTCAGAGTGCAGCACCAGGTCTGCTTGACCCTAAGATACCATGATCTTTCCATTTTGCCCCCACACCTCATCTCTACTGAACTAAAACATTCTCTGTTGCCTGATGCTTCCTTTCCTTTCATCTAGAACACAGGTGCCAAACAGAAGGCCCTTGGGCTGAATCTGGCCCTCCATCATGTTTTATCCAGCCCAGCACTTTGTTTCCAACCGGAGGGAGCACTGAGCTCTTGCTTAACTGTTAAGGAGTAGTCACATTTATACAGTCCTAAAATTACATTCAGCCCTTTGAAGGCAACCACGAGGGTGATGTGGTCCCTGGTGAAAATGAGTTTGACACCCCTGATCCAGAATGCCTTCGTGGCTGACTACACTCACCTGGTCTATCCAGATTTCTAAGGCCAGCACAAATGGCTTCTTCTCTTCCCAAACAAACAAGAAACACAAGAAGCCCCTCTCAGAAAACTTGTTTTCTGCCTCATTACATGCTTATTTTTATACTTATTGTATTCCCAATAATAAACTGAAGACCCCTTAAAAGCCATAGACTTTTTATGGGTATGGAGATATTCTACAGCTTGTAAATTTGAATACATGTACTAAATTGGTTGAACAGGTCAAAAATTGATAAATGAGGCTAACAGAAATGTATATATGGAGTTAAATAATGGGATAGTTGATTATTCATATTTTTATTAATTTTTTCTTACTCTAAAATAAATGTCAAGTTTATGAAGTGCATGCTAGTATGATGAAATTCATGTGCTTCTTTTCAGGCACATATTAAAATCATCTATATCAATATGCAGAAAGCATTCTGAAAAAATAGAAAAATGGAACTGTATCCATATGTAAGTTTGAAACGAATTTTTCAATTACAAAAATCAGTTTTAAGACATTTGGTAGTCAGCTTCTTGCATAATGTTTTTCAAACCCTTTTTTCTCTTTCATAAAACTTATACTTACCATATGACAAACTTAAAGACTCATGCAATATTACAGTTAGAAAGGGACTTAAAAATCATTCAGTCCAATTCTTTTATTTTGCAGTTAAAATAGAGGTTTAGTATCTCAGCTCAAAGTCACACAGCTAAATAGTGTCAGAGATAAAACTAGAACACTCTTCTTCCAAAATTAAACTCCAAATTCTAGGGAAGAGAGCTGGTGGCTTACCTTAATATTCATTCATAACCTCAGTAACAGAACTCCAATTTTACTTAAGGGCTACACACACCTTGAAGAGACATTTGCCAGACTCCCTTGCAGCAGGTGTGGCCATATGACCATGCTTCAGCCAATGAGATATGAGGGTGTGTAGACTTCTAGGAGTCTCCTTAAAAGGGAGGTGGTACTCTGTAATCCTTTTTCTTCTTCCTTCTTGTTACCTAGAATGTATATATGATGGTTCTAGTTCTAGCAGCCATGTGAGACTTAGAGGATGAGGACCACACCCTGGGCCTAGACTGAGCCTGAATTGCTGATAACCTCAGGGAATCACCTTGAGACAGCCTACTTTTATCTTCTTTTATGAAAAATAAATAAATAAATAAATAAATTTATATATTACTTAAGTCATCATTATTTTGAGTTTTTCAGTTACATTCAGCCAAACATAACTACTCATTTCACTTTCCATTGACACTCCCATATATCTATTCCTCTCCTATCTCAGGAAACAGCAATTTCATTCCACCAACTGCTCAGGCCAAAAGCCTTGGAGGCAATATTAACGACTTGTTCTCTTTCAAACCCCACAACAACCCCCCTGCAATTCTCATCAAGACTTCCCTCAGAATAGCCCCAGACCTGTCTATTCCTCACCACTTTCACTGCTGTCACTTTCATCTCGGCCATAGCAGTAGCCACTTAACTAGTCTCCTGCTTTTGCTCTTACCCACCACCTGCTCTTCCCAGTCTAGTTCTGTAGAACAGCCAGATTTCAGTTTGTAAAACATATGTGGGCCCATTCTCCTGCTTTGCTTAGAATTTCCCAATGGCTTCCCCTGGCTTAGAGGAAGAGCAGAATCCTTATTTTAGCTGACCAGGCCTGATGTGATCTGGTCTCTCCTACATCTCTGCCCTCACCCACCAGTCTTCCACCCACCCACTGTGCCCAGCCACCTCGCCCACTTTGCTACCCACTGACCTGATCAGATATGGCCGCTCTGATCTTGGGGTCCTGCATTTTGGAACTCTTCCCCAAGTATCCCCATATTCTCTCCCTTACCTCATTCAGGCCTCTGGCCAAACATTACTTTATCAGGAAAGTCTTTTTTGACTACCCTCTCTAAAATAGAATTCCACCCTATGATCTACCTCTCCTTTAGAATACTTACTCTCCCCACTTAGAGCTGTATTCTGAGCTACTTGCCATCCCCATGAACACTTGTTAAATATTTAACAAAAATGAATTAGCTTTGTCTTATTAGTTAATTAAGATCTAGAAGGGTAATATGGGTTTCTGTTCTGATAATAATTATTATTAATATAGTTAATAGTACCACACAAGATTCAAAAATTCAAGAGAAGAATGACAGACAGCAGTATGCCAGCCCAATTTGTAAAAATCAAACATCAAGGCAGCCCAGAAGATAAAGCCTTTTCCTATTGTCCTCACATGACCTCTTCAGTGAGAACTAATGGGGGCTGCGGAGCAGGGGGAGGTGTCAATCGACCACTCATTGCCTAGTGATGAACACAACTGTCCTCTCATAACTCTCTTTATGGAATACTCTGATTATTTAAAATATGAGTAAATAAAAGTGTACTAAAATAGATTTATCTTTTCATTTGCAGACAGTCTCTTTTCAAAGGAAGTTTTCAGTTGGGCAAGTGAACTTAAGTAAGAAATCCTTTGTGTAAACTTTATAATAAATAGGTCTTAAGCTTGACACATTTTTGGAAATGATGCATAACTAATATTTGTTTACATGTGGAAAAGGAGCAAATCCTGAGAGAACATCATAGTTTTCATTTTCTAAAAAGACCAAGAAGTCAAGTCTATTTTCTTCAAGCAAATAATAGGTTGAAATTTGCAAAAGGAAAAACAGCAAGCTATTTCGAAGGTTTTGCTTCAAAAATATATTCTCCTTTCTACATTCCAAGAGATTGTTGTTTCAAGCTTCTGAATTTTTTTCTTTTGGAAAAAATGCAGTTCTGAAAAAATGTGAGAGCTTGGCTCTGAAGACAGATCTCCCTGACTCTGAATCCCATCTCCACTAGCTGTGTGTCATTAGGCAACTCATCTCCTTCTTGCATCAGGCTCTTCTTCTAGGAAACTGAGAAACTTCACAGCAACCCTGGAAGGCAGATGGCTACTAAAGATAATGTGTGCAGAGTGTGAAGCACAGAGTCCAGCCCCTCTTAGGTGCTCAGTAAATGGCTGCTATCATCTCTTCATGATGTACAGCAATGATGTACAGATGCCCACAGAAGCCATCAATACTTTTAAACATAATCTATAAAATAACTGATTTTTAAAAGAACATTTGGAAAATACAAAAAGGTATAAATAAAAATATCTTCTGCTAGCATTGTAAATAAAAGCTCTCCCAAACAAAAGAGAAGTCCTGTAAACTGTGGACATTTTTCCTCTAACATCTTTGAAATAGTGACCTCTGCTGGCTGGTGAAAAACGTGAGTTTTTCAACCAGCTCCCAGTGTTTGAGCAAGGGTTGAATCACCCTGGCTTGGTCCCTGTCCCTGGAAAAAACAAACAAGTAGGTGCTGCACAGCAAGGGACAAAAATCATTACAAGGGTTACCACCATATAACTGGGATGATTTCCATTTGCTTACCCACCAGGAAGATTATTTTTTTTCAAAGTACTGTAATAGTATGCAAATTTTACAGCTGAAAAATGATGAAATGGGTATTAAAAATCGATCTTCCTTGCAAGCCACAGTCTTCCCAGCACAAAGATCCAAATGCAAAAGTGGTGACAAATGTGTAGAAAACGGAGTGGAAAAGTCAGAATGAATCATTAAGAATATTACAACAGAGGAGGCAAAAATCTTTGGGAACATATGTCTGATTCAGGTGGGGTAAACATCCAGCTTCAAAGAAGGCTTTTAAAAACCCAGAAGTATGCCCCAGAAATCCAGTAGGAAGCATTACTACCCTTTACTTCAGGCAGCAATATGCTTGATGCCCAAGAGTGTATTGGCTGGGGTATTTATTTTTATTTATTTTTTAAAAATTTTATTTATTTATTTTTAGAGAGGGGAAGGGAGGGAGGATGAGAAACATCAATGTGTGGTTGCCTCTCAGGCACCCCCTAATGGGGACCTGGCCCACAACCCAAGCATGTGTCCTAGACTGGGAATCAAACTGGCGACCCTTTGGTTTGCAGGCTGGCTCTCAGTCCACTGAGCCACACCAGCCAGGGCTATTGGTTAGGGTATTTAGACATGAAATACATTCGCGCCACCTAAGGTGTGAAGTAACACCAAGGTTGCAAACTGGCAGCCGTAGGGCCATATAGTTTGGTTTGGCACTAGCTATATTTTTTCTCTGGTATGAAGTTTTAACTCTCTCAGGGAAACCTCACTTTTCTTCAAAACAGAAACAAACAAACAAGCAAAAATATTCAAAGCAAAAAAAAAAAAAAACAGGATTACAAAAAAATAAAAAATAAGAGGAGACTAAAATTAGCCTTAGAATATTGACTTCCACCAATTGGTTCCACTAACTGGTCACACAGATGGCCTTTCTCAGATCCCAAATGACATGAGGCCACAATGGTAGAGATATTCTCACCCCAACTGGGTCTAACTGGCACCAGATGACCTTTCCTAGGCGCAAAGCCCCAAATGGGCAGAGATATATTCTTATCCCAGCCAGATTCCACCCGTCACCAATGACACAAAGAACCAATGGCAGAGGCACTCTCTTGCCTACCAATGTGTCCACTGGTCTCCTGGCAGAGACATAAGCTCTTGCTAATCAGTCTCATCCCAACCAGCTCTAACTGGCACCAGACAACTTTTCTTAGGTCCAAATGGCACAAAACCCCAAACAACAGAAACATGTTCTCATGCCAATCGGTACTGCAAATGACCTTTAAAAGGTCCAAATGACACAGAGTCCCAAACAGCACAGACAGAAGATTCCCAGCGTAAACAAAACAGTTAAGTCCCCCAAGTTCCCAAAAGATCAGAAAGCAAGAAAACAAAAATCAAAGAATAATTCAACTTAAGCACTGAGATTTTTTCTTTCAAAAAAAAAAAAAAAATCACACCCTTCTATGGCCTGTACAACCTTCACAAAACTTTTTTTTTTTTTTTAGCTTTCTCGTATACCTTACAACTTTCTATACATCTTCTGCAATGTTCATAGACCTACTTATTCATAGGAATAACCATAACTCAGTTTCAATCCTTGTCCTTTTTAACAATGGAATGGACCACATTCAAACTCAGTACCTGGCAACTGAAAATCCCTAAAACTGCAAACACATAAATAAAGTAAAGGAACATTGTCACTTTGCATCAGGACCTAGTCTCTTCAAATGTCCTTCCAGAGTGCAGATCCAGCTTTCTTTTTCAGCATCAACCACAGCAGCATGGTTCAAATTCTCCTCAAGTGGTGCCTGTTTTATTCCTGTGTTGTGGATCCAAGGCTTAATTTCTAAAGTTTCAGAGAAGAATGTGTTGTTAGTAGGACATCACAGGGACCAGTGCATTGCGTGGCTAAGTACTGTTCAGGTCCTTGAGTCTTCCAAGTCTTTAGTAAGACTTGGTACCCAGCTGGAAGGAGGGTAAGGGCTCATCATGTGGGTAGGTGGACCTGCAATGAGTAAACTTGTGCAGAATGGTTAGTGTTTGCCCCAAATGTTCTACATATTGCTTGTTTTCCACTCATGCTTAAAATCTATGGGGTAGGGCATTCCAAGAACAGAGATTTGCAAGGGTCTCCCATAAATTACTTCAAAAGGGCTTAACTTAAGCCCAGTTCTGGGTGCTACCCTAATCTGGAACAAAGCAGTGGGAAGTACCTGGTCCTATTTCAAATACATTTTCTGGTATATTTTTGCCAGGGTCTTCTTTATTGTGTGATTCATTTTCTCAGTCTTTCCCATAGATTGAGGTCTCCAAGATGCATGTGTTTCCATGTTATTTGTAGTGCCTGTCCAACCTTCTGGGAGATCTCTGAAGTGAATGATAGTTCTTTGTTACATTGAATACTGTGAAGAAGTCTAAACCTAGTAATTATTTCTTTAAGTAGGAATTTAACTATCTCAGTTGCCTTCTCAGTTCTAGTGGAGTACACCTCTAAACATCTGGAAAAAGTGTACACAAAAACTAATAAAAATTTGAAATTCCCTTTGGTTTTAGGCATTTTCGCAAAGTCTACTTGCCAGTCCTTGAGTTGGCACAGCTCTTTATATTGTACTCCCTTTTTTAGTAGAGTGTGTTCTGTCTCAGGATTGTTTTTGGCACATATCTGATAGGCTTGGGTAATCCTCTGAGCAGTCCTTTGCCAATGGGGGCCCTTCAAATGTGGCCTAATGAGGTTCATCAAAGCATCCCTTCCATAGTGGGTCCCTTCATGTAGGTGTTTGAGGATAGGATACACTAGAGCCTTGGGGAGTAAGATCATATCATGGGTGTTGATCTTCCACATAGAAGTGGGATCAGTGTTAGTGAATCCCCATTCACAGGCCTAGTCCACATCTTGTTCCATGTAATGAGGTTTAAATTTTGACATGTCCAAGCAAGGGATCAAAACCCCTAAGCATGGTGGCCTTCTGGCTGCTTGTCTTGCTGCTTTATCAAGAGTTTGGTTTCTCTGCTTTGCTTGGAAACTGTGTCCTCAGTGTTCTGGGCAGTGTATTACGGCAACCTGGCCAGGTAGATTCACTGTCTTCTCTCTTTCCATGTTGCTCCATTGGCATGGACTACCATGCAGGCATATTTGGACTCCTGTAGCTGTTAACTTTCTTTCCCTGGGACGGCACTAAGGCTCTCCTGAGGACTATCAGTTTAGCCTTCTGTGCTGAGGTTCCTGGCACAAGGGCTTCTATTACCTTGTTTGTGGTAACTACTGCATACCTAACTCATTGTTGGCTGTTGTCCATTAAGATGCTCCTGTCTGTGTACAGTTCCCAGTCTGGTGCTACCACCAGTGGGATCTGGCCTGTAGAATAAACTTGGTGGACACTCAAGTCACAGTGGACATCCCTTTTTTGTGTGACCCAACTTCTTTGAGAATAGGCTATGGGTCTGGAGATGTTTTCCAGAGTCCAAATTCATTAGAACCCTACAATCCCTAAGAACCCATGAAGCTGCCTTCAGTTTTCTGGGATTTTCAATGTAGTATGGCTTGTTTTCTATCCATCATTGTTGGTGATCACTTTGTGTGGTATTGGAAACTGTAGCCCCACACGAGCAAGGTGACACCTGTAAGTCTCAACTGGAACACTGAGAATGAAGGTGGCAGACAAGACCCGATACTAACACTGAGTGTTCCTGTGGGAAATCAGGCCTGAAAAATACATTGTATCCTTTGAAGCTTGCTTTGCTTTGTATAGCCCTGTTGATATAAACCACATGTTTAAGTTCAAAGCATAAGGGGGTGAACTCCTAATCTCATGAACCACTTCTTAACTACCCTCTGACATCACCATATCTAACAGATCCTGACCTGAGGCAGATCTCTGTGTTTCTCAATTGTTATCTATAGATAATATCTGTTTTCTCTAACTATGGCCTTTAGACATTAATTGATGAGGTTTGCATGCATACTGTATACCCTTGTGCATACCAATCCCAATAAAAGCCATTTCAGAGAAGGGCTCAGGGCATTCTCCACTAGAGGGAATCACCACCCCCTTTCCCACCAAAACAATAGATTGTGTTTGGGACAATTCATTCTCATCCATAGTGGCTGGGAGAGCTCCATGGCACAGGGCATCCCACATCTGGTGCCTGAATAGGGACCCTGGATTTGGGACCTGCATTGGTGGAGAGGCTATGAGCCATCATCGCAGAAGGCACATCTAGATAGACAGGACTTGACCCCTTTCATCCCTCAGTAAGGGACAGCAGCACCAGCATTTTTGATTATGCTGCCAGTGTGTCTGAGATAAGAGGAAGGGGGATATCTTCCAGGGCCACCTCTATTGCAGCCATTTTGCTTTCAGTTCATCTTCTTTCCTCCTTCTGCCTCCTGGTATACTGGGGAGTCACCCTCAGAGTGATAGCTAGCAGTCAGGACTTGAATGAGTGCTCTGCTCCCAGCCAGACTCTGAAGAAAAGAGGCATTTCCTCCCTCCAACCCAAATTCTCAGGCATCCTTACATGAGTGGGGACCTTGTAAAGGTGTCTGGGGTCAACCCCTAAGTCCTGCAGGAGCCTCATAGAGAACTCCAGTCACTATAATGTAACTTTCAGTTCATCCAGGGAAGTGCGATATAAGGATTGGTCACCCAGCACTCTGAGCCCTCCCAGCTGATTGAGACAACTGGGATAAAAACAAGACATGTAAGAGAGGCAGGGATGATCAAGGGGTGACAACCTTGTGAGCCCTCCTCACAAGCAGCACACTTTGATCCACTTTCTCATTCCCCAGAAATTAACCAGAAGAGGCTTACAGAACTAGTTAGACAGAAGTGAGGGCAAGGGAAGATGAAACCAAGAGTAAAAATATCCCAGCTACCAGAATGGGTTAGGGACTTTCTAAAGAGCAGGAGATATATTCTCAACTGCACTAGCAGCTTCTTAAGGTTACAGGATGTCGGGTTAAAAAAAAAAAAAAAAACAATGGAATTTAATTGACTTGTTACAGACAGTAAAGAGACAGTGCATGGTTCCCAGATAAGGCTCTTTAGATTTAGAAGTATGGGGAAAAGTTGGGTGAAAACTGAAGTGGTATCAGGGGAATGGAACCCCTATAGGACATCAGAATTTATTAACCTGGAGCCTTGTTAGAGTGGCTCTCACCCTTATCCATACTAGAAACCCTCATAATCAGGAAAGTTTAGACACAAAAGAAGGGACCTCTAGGATGGCGGTGGGTGTGGTTGCTGAAATGAATAATAAAAACCCACTGCCACAAACAGGAGAAAGTTTCCCTCCCCCAGTCCTCCTTAGGCCCCACCATGAGACAACTCCCATAGGAACATCCTCCTCCCCTTTTCTCTCTTACAAAAGGGAATTCTGGCCGGGTCATCCCTGAAGTAAGGGACAGCAGTCCCTGGGCTTTGAGAGGGTGCCAGTGTGCTTAGTTTCAAGAAAGGGGTTCCAACTGTCTTTCTAATTTCTCTCTGCTATCTTTCTACTATTTTTCTATCTCTCTCCTCAAGAAACTGCCACACCCCTTGGGCACAAGATTGAGCATTTAAAAGCCACTAAGTCGCTCACTGCTAAAAGACACCCATGAAAGGATAATCTGGGACATAGACCGGGACAGAACACTAGGTTTTCTTGCCAGCCAGAAGAAAAAGTCCACGCAACAATAAAGGCACATTGCAAAGTAATCACAGTCCCATCCCTGTGCCATTTTCCCCACTTAGGTTTAGTTTTCGAGAGGAGAAAGAAAAATTTTAGTCTTTAGTGGAAGTGCTAGCTTTTCCAAGTTTTCTTCTCCTAATTAGGCCTTTTCTTTACTCAAATTTGCTTCATTTATAAGTTTCCCCCTTTTCATTTCATAATATACTCCTTAGGTTAAATGTTTAGCAATGTAATCAGACTTGAGTTTTAAAAGATTTATTATGCTTATTTTGGAATGTTATGTGTGCAAGTTGCAAAAGATTCTGTATGTTGTAGAAAGTTCAGGTAAGTCATAGATGGTCTGTACAAGTTGAAAGAGGATTGTGAAAGAAAAGGGTAAGAAGGACTAAAGGAAAAAGATAAATGCCATATTCATGTATGGCATGGGAAGAAAAGACATTGTAGTGAATAACTAAAGAAGGGAAGTAGAAGTAGAAAAAAATAAGAAGGAAAAATAAGCATCTAAGTCTTTGAAACACTGCAAATTCTGGACCTAGAAGCTACCATGTCCAGAGAACAATAGGGTAATTGACTCATTGCTCAAACTCATTAGAACTTACAGAAGCAGCAGGGGGCCTGTATTTCCAAGCAGTGGAAAAAAAGTGACACTTTTAAAACTCAGGCTGTTTTTCAGTCGTCACTTCATATGTGACCTGATACCTCAGCTGTTTTTTCTCTAGATTCCTGAGCAGAGCAGAGGGAGTAAAAGTCACTCTAAGGATGGAACAAACTGTTTCTTACATGACTCCCAGGGAATAGGCCACTGTTTAACCCTTCAACTCCTCACTCAGGTTTAATTCTTAAGAGGAGAGAAATCTTTACACTATCTTTCTGCCATCTAACAGAGATAGGA
Source organism: Anoura caudifer (assembly GCA_004027475.1). Lineage (NCBI taxonomy): Eukaryota > Metazoa > Chordata > Mammalia > Chiroptera > Phyllostomidae > Anoura > Anoura caudifer. The sequence goes on from PVKU01006415.1 coordinate 67,637, forward strand.
ACAGGGCTATTGAAGAAACAAAAACTTGAAATATTACTGCCCTTGGTTCCCAGACAAGGGATCTTTAGATCTCCCAATCTGGGAGAAGGTAGGGCAGAAGCTAAAGTGGCACCAAGAGTGTGGAACAGATATAGGCTCTCAATGCCTCCTCACTTGGAGCCTCGTTTGCACTGCTCTCTGCCTGTTGCAAACCAGGCAGCCAAGGGTTAAGGGCTTAAAGCTAATAGAGGAGGAGCTGTCTGAGGAGGGTGAGGATCAGGCCTGGGGGCTAAACAGGAGGAAGGGGGGGTTGGGGGGGAATGACAGGGAAGCTAGGGGCTATAGCTAACGGCTATCACATGACTCCATGGGATCGGAAAGTTCTAATTAAAACCTTGGTAAAGTAGGCTTACTAATTTATTTACTACTTTAAAAGGAGATGCCAAATTAACCTCAAGGAGGCATTCCTCCCTTGAGGTGCATATGGGAAGAGCCACCTTCTCCTGAGTGGAGCCAGGTGCTGGTGCTACCTGCTGGTTCCACCTCCTGGTCCTTGGTTCCCTGCAGCACCTCACCTCTGCTGGCACCTAGCAGTTGACTTAGAACTGGTGTGGACCAGGGGAATAAGAAATTCAATGAAGCACTGGTAAGCAGCGCCAGTAACTATGACTCTCTTAAGGAAGCATCTCTCCCTGCTTGTGTGCTTGTGCTAGCTGAGCTAAGTCTTGTCAACCAAGCAATTCAAACTAAGCAGTTAACTCAAGTAGATCTCTCACACCCTGTGAAGTTATTTTGTTTTCCTACTCTTTGCATACCTATAGGAGTGTTAGGACAGTTAACCCCAAAATCTGAAATAATTGAATAGCCTTTCCTTCCTCTCCAGCCACAAAGGAACTGTTGATTTACTAACTTGGGGAAGAAGGTATGCTTGTGTCTCCTCATCAGAAGGACCCTTGTAGCTGACAACAAAGAGGGTGAAGCCATATCATGAAAAAGGCTACCCAGCTCCGCGACCCACCTCCATTCCATTGGACTCCGCAGATCCAGGAGGCCTAGCCACCCTCAAACGTGCTCTCTCCCAAGTAAGGGTGCAGTGCTTCCTAGGGACTCTCATTGTTTGTATTGTTTCTGCTATCATTATAGTCCGCCACTGCTCTGGCTGAGTCCATCCAGACCACTCCTGCTGTTGATGTCCTTCTCACTGATACCACTCAGGAAATTATCCAGCAGACACATATTGACCAGGAGATCCTTCC